>NW_025903824.1:100000-145614 GCF_018835915.1 Vigna umbellata
TGCTAGCAACAACATAATGGAGGCAGTCAATCAATATAGATTGATCCGAAATCTGATTCAAATCCAATATAGCACCCATGGTTACATAAGAAATGTATTGAATCGATTCAATTGCAACTTCGAATATGGAATTCAAAGGTATCAAATAGGAAATGATACTCTGAATCATCGAACTAGAATGAAATACACGATCAACCAACATTTATCAAATTTGAAAAAGAGTCAGAAGAAATGGTTCGATCCTCTTATTTTGATTTCTCGAACGGAGAGATCTATGAATTGGGATCCTAATGTATATAGATACAAATGGTCCAATGGGAGCAAGAATTTCCAGGAACATTTGGACTATTTCATTTCTGAGCAGAATAGCCGTTTTCAAGTAGTGTTCGATCGATTACATATTAATCAATATTCGATTGATTGGTCTGAGGTTATCGACAAAAAAGATTTGTCTAAGTCACTTTGTTTATTTTTGTCCAAGTTACTTCTTTTTTTGCCCAAGTTTCTTCTCTTTTGTCTAACTCACTTCCTTCTTTTTTCTTTGTGAGTTTTGGGGGTATCCCCATTCATAGGTCCGAGATCCACATCTATGAATTGAAAGGTCCGAATGATCCACTCTGTAATCAGTTATTAGAATCAATAGGTCTTCAAATCTTTCATTTGAAAAAAAGGAAACCCTTCTTATTGGATGACCAAGATACTTCCCAAAAATCGAAATTCTTGATCAATGGAGGAACAATATCACCATTTTTGTTCAATAAGATACCAAAGTGGATGATTGACTCATTCCATACTAGAAAGAATCGCAGGAAATCTTTTGATAACACAGATTCCTATTTCTCAATGATATCCCACGATCCAGACAATTGGCTGAATCCCGTGAAACCTTTTCATAGAAGTTCATTGATATAACTATTTATAAAGCAAATCGACTTCGATTCTTGAATAATCAATATAACTTCTGCTTCTATTGTAACAAAAGATTCCCTTTTTATGTGGAAAAGGCCCGTATCAATAATTCTGATTTTACGTATGGACAATTCCTCAAAATCTTGTTCATTCGCAAAAAAATCTTTTCTTTTTGCGATGGTCAAAAAAAACATGCTTTTTTGAAGAGAGATACTATTTCACCAATCGAGTTACAGGTATCTAACATATTGATACCTAACGATTTTCCGCAAAGTGGCGACGAAGGGTATAACTTCTACAAATCTTTCCATTTTCCAATTCGATACGATCCATTCGTTCGTGGAGCTATTTACTCGATCGCAGACATTTCTGGAACACCTCTAACAGAGGGACAAATAGTCCATTTTGAAAAAACTTATTGTCAACCTCTTTCAGATATGAATATACCTGATTCAGAAGGGAAGAACTTGTATCAGTATCTCAATTTCAATTCAAACATGGGTTGGATTCACACTCCATGTTCTGAGAAATATTTCCCATCCGAAAAAAGGAAAAAACGGAGTTCTTGTCTACAAAAATGCCTTGAGAAAGGTCAGATGTATAGAACCTTTCAACAAGATAGTGTTTTTTCAACTCTCTCAAAATGGAATCTATTCCAAACATATATACCATGGTTCCTTACCTCGACGGGGTACAAATATCTAAATTTCATATTTTTAGATATTTTTTCAGACCTATTGCCGATACTAAGTAGCAGCCAAAAATTTGTATCCATTTTTCATGATATTATGCATGGGTCAGATATATTATGGCGAATTCGTCAGATTCCATTGTGTCTTCCACAATGGAATCTGATAAGTGAGATTCCGGGTAATTGTTTCCATAATCTTCTTCTGTCCGAAGAAATGACTCATCGAAATAATGAGTTACTATTGATATCGACACATCTGAGATCGCTAAATGTTCAGGAGTTCTTCTATTCAATCCTTTTCCTTCTCCTTGTTGCTGGATATCTCGTTCGTACACATCTTCTCTTTGTTTCTCGAGTCTATAGTGAGTTACAGACAGAGTTCGAAAAGGTAAAATCTTTGATGATTCCATCATACATGATTGAGTTGCGAAAACTTCTGGATAGGTATCCTACATCTGAACTGAATTCTTTCTGGTTAAAGAATCTCTTTCTAGTTGCTCTGGAACAATTAGGAGATTCTCTAGAAGAAATACGGAGTTTTGCTTTTGGTAGCAACATGCTATGGGGTGGTGGTCCCGCTTATGGGGTCAAATCCATACGTTCTAAGAATCAATATTGGAATCTCATCGATCTCATAAGTATTATACCAAATCCCATCAATCGAATCGCTTTTTCGAGAAATACGAGACATCTAAGTCATCCAAGTAAAGCAATCTATTCCTTGATAAGAAAAATAAAAAACGTGAATGGTGATTGGATTGATGATCAAATAGAATCCTGGGTCTCGAACACTGATTCGATTGATGATAAAGAAAAAGAATTCTTGGTTCAGTTTTCTACCTTAACAACAGAAAAAAGGATTGATCAAATTCTATTGAGTCTTACTCATAGTGATCTTTTATCAAAGAATAACTCTGGTTATCAAATAAGTGAACAACCGGGAGCAATTTACTTACGATACTTAGTCGACATTCAAAAAAAGTATCTAATGATTTATGAATTCAATACATCCTGTTTAGTAGAAAGACGTATATTCCTTGCTAATTATCAGACAATTACTTATTCACAAACCTTGTGGGGGGCTAATAGTTTTCATTTCCCATCTCATGGAAAACCCTTTTCGCTCCGCTTAGCCCTACCTCCCCCTAGTAGGGGTATTTTAGTGATAGGTTCTATAGGAACTGGACGATCCTATTTGGTCAAATACTTAGCGACAAACTCCTATGTTCCTTTCATTACAGTATTTCTGAACATGTTCCTGGATAACAAGCCTAAGGGTTTTCTTATTGATGATAGTGACGATATTGATGATAGTGACGATAGTGACGATATCAACCGTGACCTGTATGTTTGATTCTTATTGAAATGATCATCTAATGATGTGAACAGAGAGTGATGTTGGCTCAGATGAGCAAGTTTTGGAGGTTAATGTAACATATATGTAGTTTCTTTTATAACAACTATTTTGTATATAATTTTGAATTAGGAGTTTCTATATAAATATTGAATTATAGTTATGTTTATATAACTTTAATGATACTTTATGTTTCCTTTCGATTAATTGTTTTATATCTTATTGATCTTGTGATGATTTCTGAACAGTATATTAGTATATTAAAATATTTAATTGGGATATTATACAATCTAATAATATTATTTATCATTGTCTTAATTAATAAGAAATATATATAATAATAATAATTTAGCCTAAAAATATAAAAAGTTTAAATATTTAATCAAATCAATTTTTTTTAACGAAGATGATTTTTTCATATAACCTAATAAATAAAAATTTAGTTATTGAACACTTAAACTAAAGAATTAAATATTCTTATGTGAAAAAATAAATAGTAAATAAAAATATTAAAAATGAGTAAAAAATTCATATAAGAAATATTTAATTTATATATGTTATTTAAACATAAATGTACAAAATTTTTGAAAAGAAAAAAAAATATCTTGAATAAGTAAATTAATTTTTTGGTAAGTCACACAATTAGAAAAAAAAATTAAAAAACTAAAGACAAAAAATTATATATATACTATTTATATAAAGAATTTTCTTACCCATTTTTGTTTCCAATTTTAATTTTTAACTATTTTATAACCTTTATCCTTTAAATGACCTTGTTTTAAAACTTTAACTGATTTTTCTTTGATTTGATCGCTTTTTTTTTTATAAAAGTTAGCTATTCTTTTGAACTAAAATAACTATTTATAATAAAAAAATTATATAAAAAAACTAAAATTATCTACAATAAAATTGTAAAAATTATTTATATATACTTTTATAATTATAATAATTTTTTATTATTATAAAAAAAAATGTAAATATTTTTGTTAGTATATATTATATTACCTATAAGTTATAAATACTTTAATAATTTAAATAAAGATGCAATGAGTATGAAAACTGAAATGAATATATATAATGAATTATTAATCAAAACTTAACATTTATAGAATTTAGTACATGTGTATATGCATTAAAGTGTTATTATTTGTGTGATTGTTATATTCATTTCATATAAATAATGGATTTTTTTCTTACATGTACTATTCATAATATTTTTCAAACATGTATATATATACATTAATTAAAGATATACTATTAAATAAAAAATTAGTGATAATAGAATTTCACTTTCTCTCTCACAATACATATATGGGTTAAATATGTTTTTATCCCTTAACTTTTAGTAAAAATTGGAATTAGTCCTTCTTCAAAACTTTGGACTAATTTAGTCCCCAAACTTTAGAAATGTGTGAATTTAGTCCTTTTAACCAAATTTTGTTAACTTTATTTGATGTTTCAAACGCATTTCTAAATTAATACATTTTTAAAGTTTGAGGACTAAATTAGGTCAAAGTTTTGAAGAGGGACTAATTCCAAATTTCACTAAAAGTTAAGGGATAAAAAAACATATTTAATCCTATATATATATATATATATAATAGGTTAAAATTAATTGGTAAATTACATTGATGTACAATAATTGATTGTGTGCCATTAATTTTCTTTGGTCAATATGTCCAACTCATGAGGGAGACTCCTTACTAGGAAGAGATGGTGACAAAATAAAATGGAAAATTTCAACGATTGGAGCAAAAGACTTCCATGAAGGAATCAGATCCAAAGATTCATTGGATTAAATTAATTAGATACCCTCTTAGTTTGACTTACTAACTCTCTTGCGTCCATCTACAGATAGCCTCAAAATCTCCACTTTGGTTCCTAAGAAATGGAGACACTTGCATAGTATTCTAGTTTTATTGAATTAATAGCTACCAACTGAGACAATTTCTGTCATAGTTTCATGGCTTCTGCATCTGGGTGTGGACCATTTGAATTTTCTAGCAAGTACTATCATGTGTCTCAGAATGGAGGTGTGTGCGTGAGGCAGACCAGTTTCTTTGAAGGCAAACCGGTGCTTAATCAGGGAGTTGGTTACTCTGTCATTCTTGGTTTTGGTGCTTTCTTTGCTCTCTTCACTTCTTTCTTGGTTAGTAGTAATCCTCAAATGTGTTTTTTTTTTCTCTTTAGTTAGTTTCATCCTTTGTTAGAAGTAGAACATCAGTGCTATGTTTTTCTCATAATCACTATTTTATACTTTCATAGTTCGTCAAATTGTCATAATAAATTGATTTGGTACAAATATTCTTGTGGATCAGGTGTGGCTGGAGAAGCGTTATGTGGGGTCACGTCACACGTCTGAATGGTTTAACACAGCAGGCAGAAGTGTTAAGACAGGGCTTATTGCTAGTGTTATTGTGTCTCAGGTAATGAACTCAAACAGTCTCGTATTGTGTACTTTGATGAGCCTGAAGTTCAATTTTTCATTTCTCTATTCTTACAATGATTTTTGTGCAGTGGACATGGGCTGCTACAATACTGCAAAGCTCAAATGTTGCATGGGAATATGGAGTTAGTGGACCTTTCTGGTATGCTAGTGGGGCCACCATTCAGGCATGAACCTTATATGATTTTTCCTCAGAATAAAGCAAATTTTTCTTCTGAATTTTCATACATTGGAATATGGAAAAGGAAGCAAAGTTGAAAGTTTATAATGTATTGAAAATGATCAGGTATTGTTGTTTGGAATCATGGCCATAGAGATTAAAAGAAAGGCTCCTCATGCTCATACTGTTTGTGAAATTGTCAAGGCACGGTATGTTACTTGGTTTGGATTTTGGACATTCAGAGTTCTTTAATTTATGTTTTGCTCCATATTCAAGGTTTTGGTCATTATGGTGATAACGAAGTTTCTTTATTTCAGTTGGGGGACTTCTGCACACGTTGTTTTCCTCTTTTTCTGCTTCTTGACGAATATAATTGTGACGGCTATGTTGCTCCTTGGTGGTTCTGCTGTTGTGAATGCATTAACAGGAGTGAACCTTTATGCCGCTAGCTTTCTAATACCACTTGGAGTAATTGTGTATACACTAGCGGGTGGACTGAAAGCCACATTCTTAGCAAGCTATATCCATTCTGTCATAGGTTTCTACTTAATGTTATCATGTTTTACATTTTGCTATATTCATCATATCTTTTGTTGTTAAACTGGGAATTTGTTGGTTTACACTTTTCAGTGCACATTGTTTTGGTGATTTTTGTCTACCTTGTCTACACGGCTAGCAGTGAGCTTGGAAGCCCTTCTGTGGTGTACAATCGCCTACTAGAGGTTGCAAGCAAATCAAGGACATGTCAGGATCCTATATCACACAAAGGGCAATCTTGTGGTCCTGTTGGTGGGAATCACCAAGGTTCTTACCTAACAATGCTGAGTTCAGGTGGCTTGGTGTTTGGGATTATAAACATTGTTGGCAACTTTGGCACTGTGTTTGTTGACAATGTAAGCATCAATTAATAGATGTAAAGATAACATGCCCTCTTTTCTTTCTTGTTATTTGGGTTTTGTTGCTAATGATTCTTTAAATGGTGAAAAATGACTAGGGATACTGGGTGAGTGCCATCGCAGCAAGACCTTCATCAACACACAAAGGCTACTTGTTAGGAGGCTTGGTCTGGTTTGCTGTGCCATTTTCTTTGGCTACATCGTTGGGTTTAGGAGCTCTAGCCCTTGATTTACCAATAAATGAAAGTGAAGCAGGTCGTGGACTTGTTCCCCCTGCTACAGCGGTAGCCCTGATGGGGCAAGGAGGATCTATTCTTCTTCTTACCATGCTTTTTATGTAAGTTACAATCAGCATCCCCATTGGAAATACTTTCAATTTGTCTGGATATTTTGAAATAGCAAACACATTAAGAATTTGCTACAAGGCTTGATACAAAACTATCCAGCCTTCTGTTTAAATTTCTGATGATTTTGAACTTTGATACTCTCATCAGGGCAGTGACTTCTGCTGGTTCATCAGAACTAATTGCAGTCTCATCATTATGCACATATGATATCTACAGAACTTACATAAATCCTCATGCAAGTGGAAAGCAAATCCTCAAGGTGTCAAGAGGTGTTGTTCTAGGCTTCGGGTGTTTGATGGGGTTGCTAGCAGTCATACTGAACATGGCTGGAGTTTCTTTAGGATGGATGTACCTTGCAATGGGAGTTCTGATTGGCTCAGCAGTTCTTCCTATTGCTTTTATGCTTCTATGGAGAAAAGCAAATGCAACAGGAGCCATTCTTGGAACAGTCACAGGTTGTGTTCTGGGAATTATCACATGGCTGTCTGTCACAAAAATACAATATGGCAGGGTAAACCTGGATACAACTGGAAGAAATGCACCAATGCTTGTTGGAAACCTTGTCTCTATACTAACTGGAGGAGTTGTTCATGCTATCTGCAGCATGTTGTGGCCTCAGAACTATGACTGGAGCACCACCAAACAAATCACAGTGGTGGAAAAGGAAAAGACTGATCTGCCAGCAGAAGAGTTTAAAGAAGAAAAGCTAATCAGAGCTAAAGCTTGGGTGGTGAAGTGGGGTATTGGTTTCACTGTTTTGATTGTCATACTTTGGCCTATTCTCTCCCTCCCAGCAGGTAATTTTGAGTTGCATTGCATTAACAAACATTTGAACATGGTTTTCTTTTCTTTCCTAACCACAGTTTCATTTGTGGCTTACCACAGGTGAGTTCAGTAAGGGCTATTTCTATTTCTGGGCAGTGATTGCTATAGCATGGGGTAGTGTTGGGTCTGCTGTGATAATTGTTTTACCAATAATGGAGAGCTGGGAAACCATTAAAAGTGTGATTATGGGGATGTTTACAAATGACAGACTAATGGAAAAGGTGGAAGAGTTAAATTTGAAGTTGCAGACAATTATTCAAGCAATACCAGAAGCAGAGCGACTTTACTTGCTTGAGAAGGGAAAGGCCAAAAAGTTAGAAGAAACCTCGGAGCAACATTCTTCTTCTCTTCCTGCATAAGATCCTACAACAGATAAAATATTTGCTAAAACCACAAGAGAATTTATACGACTGTTTTTCTGCTAATCAGTTTCAATCAAACACAACATAAATAATACATTGCATTTTTTTCCTAACCTTATGAAGGTTGTCATATTACAGTGTATGTACAATGATCGAAATGCCGACAGAAGTGTCTGTAAAATGGGCGCCTAAGTAATCTCACAAGGAGAAACAAATGAATATGATATATGAACTGAACTCAATTCAATTCCGGCTCTTCAATCTGCTTTACTTTGAGACTAAACAATAGGGTGAAAGTACGTCTTCAAACACTTATCCTACTCATTAAGTGGAATGATTTAGCGTATTTTAGCATTTTATTTAATTTTAAAGGGTTAAATATATATTTTTTAAATTAAATGATAAAGTATTTTGTTTTTGTTTTTTGCATTTTATAAAATTAATGTATAATATGAAAAATATCTTTTCTACAAACAACATGTTGATTTTTTATTATAGTCCAATACAAAACTCGATTTATCATATGAAAAACACTCTATCTAGTTAAATGATGTTTTATATAACTTTCATAAAATATCTTAACTAAATACTTTATAATTTAGTTTAGAAATGAAAAACTAATTTATATAATAGTTTCAGGATGAAAACAATATTTAAACTAATTTCAAATTAATTATCAATAATGAAGTGTATTTATTTATTTTTTATGAAAGAAATAATATTATTTAGACATGTGCCATCAATAACATATATTGTAGCTTATTAACTTGTTGAAAATAAAGATGAAAGTGTAAAAAAAAGCATGAAAAAGTTTAAGAGATTTAATTATCAATCTTTCTCATTGACATATTTAACAATTAAATTTATAGACTTATTAAATAATTTGATTCGTATATTTATTAGACCTTTGATTATTTTAGTTCATATATTTTTATTTTTATTTTCTCAACTGAGTTCAATATTTATGAAATAAAGTCTATGTAATCATTTGGTTAAATTAGCGTTAAGATGATTTGAAAGATAATCACCTGTCAATCCAATAAAAAGTACAATTAGTAATTTAGTTTTTATAAATTTTTACATGAAGATAATGTGATTTTTTTTGTCAGAACGGTGTTTTATGAATTCTGATAACAAACTCAAAAGCCACAACTGGATTCATATATTAATGTTAATTTCATGAAAAGATCACTGTATTCGTATTTAAACAATATAGAATTTAATTGAGTAGAAATATAAATATATAAGAACCTAAAGGAATTAAATATTTAAATATACGAATCAAAATATTAATTAAACCTATAATTACATATATAAATAAAAAGTTTAGTACATAAAAGTATATAAAACAATTTACCTTCCTCTGGACTTTTTTTTTCTCCTACCATTAATTGTTTTTTTATTCACATCTCCCAATTTTTTTCTAATATATTGTTACCATTCTTCGATAAATAACTTAATTCACCCTAGTACTAAATAATAACTCCAATTACACATGTTAACCATATATATTCCATGAGCTGAGACTCCAAAGAGAAGCTAAAAATATTTATAATTTTTTTATTTTATATTATACATTTTCAGTTTTTTTTTTACATATTTTTTTAATATTCTCCTCATCAACAATTTTTAATTCTTTAGTTAACAAGTATATGTTTATACTTTTTGGGTGTTGAGAATGATTTTTTATAATACACAGAAAGAATTCATTATCATATATCTAAAGTGCTTTCTAGTTACAAAAATAATCTGTATCTTGATTACAAATTGAGAAAGTGTATGTGCAATGGTCTAAAGCACAAGAAAAATTGAACTTCAAAAAATTATATATGGCCCCTATACTTTAAAGAGGAAGAAAACATGAATTTTCTATATCAGTTGCCTTGTAGTATAATTACAAAAGACCACGAGTCTCCTTTAGCAGCAGTGCAGAACAATGGAAGATGCACATTCATCCAAATGCAGGAACTCAACCACTTGCGACCAACGGCCACCATGATCTATTGAAGGAATAATCCTAATGGTGCATGCAATGCAAGAATTGCATTTGAGACCGTCCAAAATTTGAAATGCAGTGTTAGAATTGAAAGTACCCCTCCGACTTTCTTGTTAGATGTTCAAAGTTTCTACCGAATCACGTCTCTTTTGGAATGTGAATTATTTGCGGCCTTTTCCTTCAAGGCTTCTTTCTCTAATTTCTTCTTTTCAGCATCTGCTTGCCTTTCATTCTCCTCCCTTGACTTGTTGAACATCTTGACAAAGACAACAAGGATTTGTGTCACTGCAAAAACAACAATATTATACAGTCAAAAAATATTTACAAGAAACCAAAACTTAGCTTTATGAGCAATAAGAAGAAAGTGGTGGTCATATCTTGCTTTAGGTCACAAGGCAGCAACCTTACCGTGCACCCCAGGTTGACTCTCTCTGGAGAAATAACAGCACCATGAAATTGATGCCAAGGTGCATCAATCAAGACACCAAAACCACGGGCATATTAAGGGAATTAAAGCACAGTGAAACATTGATCCACCACTAAAAACACCATACTTCATGATGATTATTCCAATTTCTCAAAGCCCATTGAAACTCTCCAACAAAATTGAGGATTTATGCAGAGTTTTTACTTAATTAAAAGGCTAAGAATCAAAGATACTACATGCGTACGTCACAAGGAAATAAGATTCAGAAAGAATAAAATGACAAAATAACAAACACAGATGTAGCCTGGTAAAAATACTCAGATTGTCATTTATGATAAACTGATTGAGGAAAAATGGTTATTCTTTTTATCAAGGCATGTTTACACTGCTTAAGCAATGCAAGATTGTGAATTTCATAAAACCATACCCAAAACATAAAGCAAAACTGAAATCCATGGCATACCCTTCTATTTAATCATTACAATAAAAAACAACGTCAAAAAACTTAAGTATTGTTCATGTGTGGAGTCTATAGACTGTAGAGAACATCAGACCTTGTTCAAAGGGACATCTAGCTGGATCCTCTCCAAAGTATTGGGACAAAGAGTCTGCACTTCTTCCCTGGAAAAGAAAGACTTGATCAAAACCAAAAAATAAGTAGTTGGCAAACTTAGTCAAAAACACAGCCCTAAATTAATGACTTTTATCTGGGATGAAGCATCAAAATCTACTGACTGGGCAATCTCCAAGTGTAGAGCAACACCAAGAAAAAAAAGGAGGAAAAGAAGAATTATTATAACAACAGGACTCACCACTTCAGAATACAATGATATAAGGGACCTCACATCAGCTTCAGCAATATCAAGAAAATTCTTCAACACCTGAACAAGAAAAACGTCACAGAGAATTACTGAGAAACAAAGTTTCCCAATCTTGAATCAACATTTTTTATTCATGAATTATAATTTGTATCAAATTGTATGTTTAAGAATAGTTTATATTATTTCTGAGAGTTGTTTTGTGCTATATCTATCTATAACCTAGAATCCATGTAACAAGACATAAAAATCACATACATACATGACAGCTAGCAATTGCTAACCATAGTACAATTTATTGAAGACCACAACACTCCTTTTGATCAAGATATTATCATGTAGCAAAGCATCTAAAAGGAAACATTTAGTTAAGATTTGATGCCCTGAAACCTTATGATTTTCTTTAGTATTATCATAAACTGAATGGAGTCAAACTAGAATTGTAGCTGAGGCTTCTTTTTTTTTCTTATGCGTATATTTGGGTTCAGGTGCTGAAAATGTGGATGGTGAGGAATGGGTAAGAAGAAATAAGCATGTCTTGAAGCTAGTATTAGTATGAATAGAGCAAACATCAATATTTTCTAGTAGAGAAGATCTTAGATAAGAGAAGTATAACACATTCAGGTATAAGCCAACATTTTTTATTTGTCACCTTACGAAATCCTGTTGATATGGCACCATCATTTTCAGAAGCAGCGAGTTCTTGCTCAACTTTCTCTAAACCTTTACTCACAGCTTGCATTTCCTCGGCCAATGCTTTTAGTTGAATCTATTGGACATAGGGTAGGCAACCCCATAAGCAAGCTCATAAGATCATCTGTAGTACATATATCATCAAGGTTAATGAAAATGTTATTGACAAATAATACCTTAGAAGCTGCTTCCAAATGGACAAGATCCTTATCAAAATCTAGCAGTTCTGGCATTTTCTCAGCAAGAAGCTAAAGAGAAAAAACAAATGACGTGTAAGGTATCGTACAAAAGTAGCATAAATGACAAACAAATGGAGTTAGAACATGAATATTGTGAAGTTAAAATTTCAACTGGGTGGAAAAGACAAATCTAACCTAAAGATACAATGGTTAAATACATAATAAAATTTGAAGATTTTGACATCTACCTTACACAAATAATGCATTAAAGTCATTTTATTATTTCTTGCACGAGTGTCAGATAATTTAAGAAGGCTATCCAATTTGAATCCAACAGCTGATCCTGAAGTGAGAAACATAAAGGTTTAATCTCAAAAAAGCATAGCAGGAACTTTCTCATTTTGTCAATGATAATGAGGTGAAATGTAAATAAGAAATCCATCTCTAATTAAACTAAAGTAGCAGTAGAGTTAACAAAAAGGTTACCCCGTGCTGTTCCTTGATTCAAGGCATTTCCCAGAGTAAGAATAGTCTGCATTATTTGACGCAATTTCCCAGATTCTTTCACCTGAAAGTACGAGTAATAGCATGAAGAAGCAGCCCAAATATGCCTTCATGTTTGTCAACTAAGAGCCATTGGACAATACCTCTCTGGCTGCATTGTTGATTGTGTTCAAATTTACCTTCAAATCGTTCACCTGAAGAAGCAAGAAAAACAAGTCTTTACAGATGAAATATTATAGCGAAACCACACAGATAATCATAAATCCATATCCTAGATAACTTACCTGAGAAGAAAAGGTGATTTTAAAAGCAAAAACCCTTAATTTGGATTCCACACGCGGAACCTTCATCAGCTCCATAAAAAACTGAAGGAAAATATATTAAAATTAATATATATATATATATATATATATATAAAAGGTACAAAGATCAATTGACTAAAGCGTATAAGAGAGAAAGACCTGTTCACACTTTCCAAGCATTTCCTTGTTTCCTGCATAATTCTGGAAACAAAAAAGATTTTAGCGAGGAAAAACTCAAAAGACAATGTAGAATCTCTTTTACGATAAGATTTGAACCAGGCTTTCACAATTTATGTATCATTAAGAAGATTGACACTTTGTTTAAAAATTTTGTAAGCTGGAATTCTCCCTCTCTCTGCACACACTAAATAATAAAAAGCTTCTATGACAGCTGTCATTCTTTTAACAAAAATGGAACAATCTAAAACAATGTATTAATGTTTTGACATGCACATTACACACTGTATATTAAAACATGAAAAGGTTGAATAGATGTGGGTTAAGGCAACATGTACCACCTAGGACAGCTGACAGCTGTCACATGCTGAGTGGTAAAACGAATTTGAAGATCATACCAAAATGGACGAGGAAATTATACAAGGGAGAATGGGGAAGAAGGGAAAGAGGGGCAGAAGAGGATTTTGGAAAAGAGTTAGAGTAGTTTTCTTCAGTCTGTGTGCTATTAGAGGGTTTTCTCGGTATAAAGACGAAAATTCTCTCCTTGTATATAATGAAGAAATCATAATATTTGAAATAAATTAAAGTCAAAGCCATAGAAAAATATGCTTCGTGTACTTTCAAAAATTGTCACTGAATCAAGCTAAGATGACACAACCTCCATGTGTTCAGACAAATGTACTATTATATGATTCCAGATTTTGAGGCTGAAACCAAGTAAGTAATATGAAAATTAAAACATTGCAACCAATATACTATTATGGTAAATAATGTCACACAATACAGTTCATACATTTCTTTTGGGTTCCTGCTCAGATAAGGGAAGAAGTACCTTTAACATTTCCATCTCTTCCTTTGTTGGACAGAACTTGATGAGATTCTCAACCTGATCAATATCAAGAACCAAAGAATCCAATGCCAGTACAGCTTTCTGAAATAGAAAACAAAACCCACAAAAATGATAACTACTGAGAGAAAACAAGGAAAAATAATGTCATCTAAAACCAACCTCACCACTGACGGAAGTGTTAGTGAATTAAAATTTAGATTAGAAAAGTATAATTATGATAAATGTTCTCATTATGCAAGTTTCTATCAAACAAAATAAGAAGAGAAAGCGCTCAAAATCCACCTGCTCAATACAATATTGAACTAAAATGATTATTAACCTCACTTGATAAATTTCAAAGTCTAAATCAATTAAACTCTGACAACTTCAAGTCTGAACAATTCAACAGTGAAACATGACATTGTCAACAACGAAATAATCTCCTTCTCAGATGACTTTTGTCTAAAATCTACAATGTAACTAACAAAAGTAGACAAGGATAAAATAAAACATAATCATTACTAGGTGCACGTTTAGGAAAGTCCTTTCCAGAGAAAATAATGCGTGGCTTTATAAAAGTGAAGTTACAAAAATAATTTTCAAAAAAAAAAAAGAATTAACCCTAAAGAACGTTTTTTCATACAAAAGGAATTTGTTTAATATAGTAAACGAGAGAAGCATGTAGGAATTTGACGATTACTCCTAAAGCAAACCAAACCAAAAGAATAAACAACATACTCGAAGAAAATTAGAAGCATCAATTAATGACATGTGTGGCTATATTTCAATACTTATGCGTAGAATTTGCTTTCAACTAAAACAAGGAGTAAAATCAATCTGCACTGTAGTTGATAACATTCAATTTTTGCTTGAGGATTCAATATAAAGTAATCAATTCAACAAATTGATCTATGTTTGCACTCCAAATAGCCTTCAAGAAAATTGTAATAAATGACCTCTATCACTATAAAATGTCCTGGTAAAGAACCAAACTATAATACCTGGATGCATTAACACAAATTGAGAAGAATATAAGCAAAATGCATACTCCTCCATCAGGCCTGTTACTTTTATTCTATTTTGAAATAAAAGAAGAATCTAATGAAGGAACAGAGAATGGCATAGAATAAGCACAAGGAATCCTCCTATGAAAACCCAATTCCATGAGGTATCCTTTTATACTAAGTTTGGCCATAACTCTACAATTTTGTCAATATGGTTTACCATCTACATGGATTACTCAATTACATCGGTATCTACCTAAATACAATAAGTATGTGTGTCCAAGAAATGTTTAGGACTAAATCCCGACTTTCCATATGGAGCAGCAGAGAGAAACATCCGAAACTTATAATTATAAGTAATTTCACTGAATAAAAAAGAGCAAGGGAAACTTACAAGCATATCTGGCAAAGGAATTTTGATTTTAGAGAGCATTATTTCACAATTATATGCTCTACGCAAGTCAACCTGACAATAAAGGGAAAAAGAGTTTGGTTATATTAGTTATACATTTCTTTTAGTAACTAAATACAACTAACCAGAAAAAAATTATAAATAAAAAATGCTTCAGTATCTGTCTTTAAGTTTGTCAGCAAATATGTCTGTCAAATGTAACTAATATATGGGCCTTTGGGCCATCTCTTTGTAAACTCTTTGTATTATAGTCACTTATATAGAGAGATTATTTATTGTCTACTCATAATATATTCTAACAATATCATATCGTAAAGACCAAGCAAACTGCAGTATTGAACCATCAGATAACTGTCCATCAATTCAATCCAATAGAAAACTTCTTTGGCAATAAATTTGTGATGTTTTTCTCTTATTTAACAAGCAATTACCAAGAGCAGAAATAATCTGCCATAGATAAACATTTTGATGTTTATTGCCCCTTTTAATGGCAATTTTAACACCAGAGTAATTCCTAATTACCGTGATAGGTCTTCTAATCAAGCATATAAACTCCAATTTAGTTGACAAAATAATTTATGCCAAAAAGAAGTTGCTTACCAGTTGTACTTTCTCCGGCTTGTTAATATTAGGACCACGCCGAACTCCTCCTCTAGTACTACTCCCATCAGAAGTAGATGCTGCTGAAAACAGGGTCTCAAGTTCTGATATATCTATCTCAGGGGCCCTAACAAACATTCCATTATTTAAAATCAGAAATGCTAAATAGGCATTGAATCCCACCCTCCCTCTGACTAAAGGAGACTAGGGCAATTAACAAAATTACCCACAACAACAATACATAATGTGATCCCACAAGAAGCTTTAAAAAATGACAATTTCCAGTCATTATAGAAGTATCATTATAATGAAATCATGTTTGATATCCATATCAAAATTCTGTAATCAGTACCTTGTCCCACTGTCCTGTTTCTGTGAATCAGCCCATAGACTTCCCTTGGCTGCTCGAGCGACTTTCACCCAGTGTAGGGGTTTCAGCAAAGTTTTCTTTGGAGCATTGGCAGTAACACCAGTACCACGACCTCTACCAACATTTGTTGTTGAAGCTTTGCCAGGAGGTGGTGCCACACTAGTGGCTGTAAGTGCAGGTGGCATTGGAGATGCACCACGACCAGGTGGAGGAGGAGGAGGAGCACCTGGGGGCCTTGGTGCCAATGGTGGTGGTGGTGGTGGAGCTGAACCTGTTTGTACACTTGGCGGAGGTGGTGGTGATGGAGCTGAACCTGCTCGTATAGGACCTGGAGGAGGAGGTGGTGGAGGGGCTGAACCTGTTCGTACAGGACCTGGAGGAGGTGGAGGTGGTGGTGGACCTGCACCTGCTCGTACAGGACCTGGAGGAGGAGGAGGTGGTGGAGTTGAACCTGTTCGTACAGGACCTGGAGGAGGAGGTGGTGGTGGTGGGGCTGAACCTGTTTGTACAGCACCTGGGGGAGGTGGAGGTGGTGGTGGAGCTGAACCTGTTCGTACAGGACCTGGAGGAGGTGGAGGTGGAGGTGGAGCTGAACCTGTTTGCACATGACCTGGAGGAGGAGGAGGTGGAGGTGGAGGTGGAGCAGAACCTGTTTGTACAAGACCTGGAGGTGGTGGGGGTAAAGAACCTAATTGTGTAGGACCTGAAAGAGGTGGAGGTGGAGGTGGAGGTGGAACTGAACTTGTTTGTGCAGGACCTAGAGGAGGGGGAGGTGGTGGTGGTGGAGCTGAACCTGTTTGTTCAGATCCTAAAGGAGGTGGAGGTGGAGGTGGTGGTGGTGGTGGTGGTGGGGCTGAACCTGTTTGCATAGGACCTAAAGGAGGAGGAGGAGGAGGAGGTGGTGGAGGTGGAGGCGCCAAATCTGTTCGCAAAGGACCTGAAGGTGGAGGTGGAGGCGGAGGTGGTGGGACTGAATTTGTTCCCTCAGTACCTGGTGGTGGAGGAGGAGGAGGTGGTGGGACTAAAGTTGTTTGTACAGGTCCAAGTGCAAGTGGGGGAGGAGGAGGTGGTGGAGGGGCTGAACTTGTTTGTACAGATGGAGGTAAACCAGGAGTGCTATTGGCATCCCCACCTATAGGAGGGAGAGGGGGTGGAGGAGGAGGTGAAGGCAATGTAGAAGCATTGTTCAGATCCTGAACTAATGGATGCGGAGGTGGGGGAGGTGGGGGAGGATGGGGAGGAGCTAAACTTGGCTGTATAGGTATTGATGATTGAGGTGGAAGTGTCGGTAGAGGTTGAATAGCGGGAAAATGTGAAGGTGACGGTGGAGACAAACAAGGAGAAGTTTCCTTAGTTAGAGCATGGTGTGGCAATGAAACATCATCGGTTAGTGACTGATCAGGTGTTCTTGAAGTTAGATTTACATAATCTCCACCGTTGTTTTCAAAAGTTAAATGGACCAAATCAGGTGTGTCAGATGTAAATAATTTTGAAGGATCAGCATAAGACCTGGGAATAACATCAAAGGCCTCGTCTGAACTATCAGCAGTGCTCGACTCATTATTTTCTTCTTCAGAGTCAGCAGGAGATGAATACCAACTTCCTCTACCCTGAAACCTTGAAAACTCTTTGGCGTCGTTTAAGACTGTAAGCTGCTTAAGAAGCCATACAGCAGCAGAATCACCACTGTCAATCCATTCTGCACCACTGAAAAGTTCTTGAACCCTTGAAAATGCCTCAATGGGTAATCCACCTTTCACCTCACCATCTAAAATACTTGTGGGAGCCCTTTGAGGACTTATGTTTTCAACCTCCCCAAACAATACCTAAATTTCAAGGTTTTTCAAGATCAGATTAAAACCAATAACCTAAAAATGCAGAACAATCACACCATTACAACCCTAAGTCTTAACTTTTCAAAATACAGTACATTTTAACACATACTCACCTCAGCCCGGAAGCCCTTTGGATACCGCTCCTTCGAATCCCACAGAATGTCCAAGTTCTCAGCATTCAGCATCAAAATGTTTGACCGAATGAATGCTGTATTGAACATCACTCGAAACATCATCACCTCCCTCTCCGGATCCAAATCCAAATGCACGCACTCCAACACCACATCCCCTTGCACTAAGCATTGAATATCAATCTTAATCACATCACAGTCTGCCTGAGATAAAAACACAATACATTCATTCCAGCATCAACTATCCTCACAAACAAACACAACAACCAAAAACAAACAACAAAACTTGCATACTTTCTCTTAATCCTTATTTTCTAATCAGAATTGAAGGTTCACCTCATTAATCTATCTCAACCTTTGATGCAAACCTTTCTTACACAAATTACCAAAGTAAAACTCAATTCCAGTGATAGACAAACAAAACAACCAAAAGAACGGTATACATGTTCTGCTACGCGAAAACTCGACCAACTACACACCCACAGACAGATTGAAGAACGGCACCAAAGCACCTAAGCAACCATATATCAATTTTGTCCACAGAAAACTCAACCATTCACACACACACACAACCTGTCTGTAGTGCCTCAAAGTCTTCTTCTTCTTATGCATATTATAAATCATCCGCGTGGAAAGGCCGCCTTTACTAAGCAAATTCCTCCCAAAAATCCTAAACAACGGCCTGCACCCATTCCCCCCATCAAACCCAGGAACCCCTCTGAGTATTACACAGTCCAGAGACAGCGCCCTCTCCGGCGGCGGCCACTCCGCGCCAATGTTCCTCCGAGCCACATACTGCACATAACGCAGCTGCGACGGCATCGGGTTGAGCGCCGACAGCAGCTGCAGCAGCCCCTTCGGCGCCTCCCTGTGAACCATCTCCAGAATCTTCCGCTCCCCACTCTGCGCCTTCCGGAAAACGAGGAAAGCAGCAAGGAGAAAGGCGAGGAGGGGCCAGCCGCCGCGCTCACAGTGGAACAAGATCACGGCGGCGGGGTCGGTGAGGCAGGTGTCACAGAGGCGGAGGAAGTGGTGGAGGAGGGAGAGGGGGAGGAGGGGGCAGCCCTCGTACTGCTTCGGATAGTCGATGACGGTGGCGTCAAGTTCGCACAGGAGGCGCGAGAAGCGGCTGCGTGAGTCACCGTCGCGGAAGTTGAGTGCGAGGAAGGAAGATTCCGGGAAGTCTTCGTGGAGGTCGGAGAGAATTTGGCGGAGGTAGAGCTGGTACATTCCCTCTGGGAGGGCTTCGGTGGAGAAGCAGGAATCGAATACTGAAAAGGAAACGGAAAATGGAAAATTTCACAAAACGAAAATCAAAATCGAAACGAAGTGAAAATTAGGAATTTACCATAGACTCTGTCTGCAAATTCGAGTAAGCCATCAGGGGGACGCTTGTAGAAGAATCGGCTGAGAAGAGACATAGTTTAGCATGGAAGGAAGAACAATGGAGTTTGGGAGAGCAGAGTTTCAGAGCTTTGCAATGGGAGAGAAAAAAGAGAGACTTTTGATTTTGAAATTTGAAATGAGATCGTAATTTGTAATTAAACACAGAAAAAGACTGATTTTTTAGTACTGTTTGGTAAGAGAAAAGAAATGGGGTTTAATTTTCTCTTTTGAATTTATTTTATTGATTAAAATGAAAGAAGAAGACAGTTAAATTTATTAAGTTGTTTTTCGTCCTCACAGAAAAGAAACAGACTTTCGCAAACAAAACATCCTATTACATGTAAAATCAAATCAAAACTGCCACATCTTGTTTATGTTTGTTAATCCAATTGCGTTTAAAACCAATCCAGTAACTCACACCTTCCACCACCTACCTTAACTTAACTCCTAAGTATATATATATATATATACAGATAAAAAATTAAAGTTAAATAATCATTAAATTTATTAATATTTTCTAAATTTATACCAAACTACTAGGAAGTTAAAAATTGCTTTCTAAATTATCATAGTTATAAGCCTAGATTTTTTATTTGCCTATATATAATAAAATGAAAGCTTTTAACTGCCACAGTAATACACAACAGATAATTTAGGTATTAAAATTAAAATATAACATGTAGCTTTCAAATGATTTGACAGTATATAGTATTAAGAAAGTAATAGTTATTTTTGTTTATTAAGAGTGGCTTGAAAATGAGTAGATAAGATTTTCAAAAGCAAGCCAAAATATGTGTTAAATAGATGAAAGTTGTTTTTGTAAGAAAGTTGTCTTATTGAATTGATATCATAACAAATAAACATCAGAAACAAACATTTGCGTTGATACAACACATGGACAACTGTTATGGTAAGTGTATGATGTGAAGCCATAACTGTGTCCAACAAGACTATACAAATTTCTTTTATAAAAATACAAGTTATTATTGTGGTACGAGTGTATTCGTTAAGAAATATTACGTCCAATGTAATCTACTATTTTTTTTTGACAAATAATATGTTTATAACCTATCAATTACTTCGAGACTCAACTTCAATAATATGAATACATCACTTAAATACCATTATCCAATACTTTAAAATATTTTATTGATTATTTATCAATAAAACATCTAATTTATAAAATAATATTATTTTAACAATAATAATAATTTATAATTTTTTATATTAATAACTTTGATATGTATACTATTTTAATTTGGGTTCATATAATAATAATAACATATTTATATTCTTATAATGATATTGAATATGTGTCATATTCTACACATATATTATATTCATGCATTAAAGTAAGAAATAACTTTTTAGTTAAAATTATAAAAAAATAAAGATTAGAGAGTAAAATAATATATGAAGGAAAGAAAATGAGGAAATTCAGAAATGAAATACCTAAAATTCTTTCTCTTTAATTATTAACTTTAATTTTTAGGTTTAATCATTTCGGATGTTCTTATTTTTATAGAATTGTGGCTCTCGTATTTTTTTTATCTTAATTAGATCCTTGTTTTTGTAAAATTGAGTCAATTGAAACATTGTCGTTAATTTCAGTGGACGACGTTAAAATTACTGTGTCGTGTTGACCAAGCAATTAATTTTGATGTGGCACACTGAGATTGCATTAAGTGGAATTTAATTATGCATTAGGTGAAATTTAATTATAAAAGACGTAATAAAGCATTGTCTTCTTCCTTGGGTGTCCTCTTCCTGTTAGGGTTTTTGAAGTTGCAGTGATTTCAAGCATGGTGCCAACTTTGATCTGAGCAGTGGAAAGGGTTCCACCACTTCCGAACAACACAAACACAGAGACCATTTATTTTTTTATTGACAACAATCAATGATGTTTCAACCATGAGTCAAAGCCCAGAAGAGTTGATTTCCCATGGGTTGAAGCCTTCCTATGCTGCTCCCAAAGATATGGTTCCTACGTGTGATCATATGACTCATAACCTTGAGGCACACAAAATCTTTCCTGATCAATATCAGCTACTAAACCATATTCACCAGAATGCCCTAAATCATATTTATTCAAAGAGTCTAAGTTCCTTTCATCTGGACCTCTTGCTTTACCAAATTCATCTTCCCCATGGTAGTAATCAGAATTCCTAAGTTCATCGGCTACAAGGACATCGAACCCAGGTAACGATTCGCTGAGAAACTCATCATTGTCCTTGTCACCATGGAAATTGAGGGCTACGAGTGTGTGGGTGACAGAGAGAGAATGGAAGGCTTGATGGAGGGAAGGGAAGGAGCAGAGGACGACATAGCACCACGCGACCCCAAATTTCTTTGTTTAAAAATTACAAATCCCTTGTCATTAATATCCTAAGTGTGCACATCAAAATTAATTGCTTGGTCAGCATGCTACGACACAGTAAATTTAACATCGTCCACTAAAATTAATGACAAGGTTACAATTGACTCAGTTTTACATAAACAGGGACCTAATTGAGTTTAAAAAAAATACCAAGACGAGTCGATTCTGCGGGACCTTAATTTTAATAACCTTTAAATATGAACTATTATTTTTATCTAATTTTAACTAGAACGGAATAATGATAAACTTTTACTTTTTTAACTTTCAACTTAAAAATAAGGGTTAAATATGTTTTTAGTCCCTAAACTATTGGTCGTTTCTCGTTTTCGTTCCTCTTTCAAAATAAGGTACAATTTGGTCCTCATTCTTTTTGAAACTTTGGTTTTAGTCCTCAAAACTTTGGTTTTAGTCCTCGAAAACTAGCACATTTTTAACGGTGTTAGTTTTCGAGGACTAAAACCAAAGTTACGAAAAGAATGAGACCAAATTGTACCTTATTTTGAAAGAGGGACGAAAACCAGAAACGACCAATAGTTTAGAGACTAAAAGCATATTTAACCCTAAAAATAATTATAACTTAACTTATTTAATTATATTGCAATTTTATTTTCTCAGAATTACAACAATTACAAAATATTATTACAATATTTCAACATTATTTTACGTTATGCTTAATTTATTTTATTTTCTTTCTTCAACCTCTATTTAAAAATTGAAAACAAAAAAAAAACTCAAAATTACCGAGTTTCGTTTAGTGTTCCTAAAGGAAAAAAAGACAAAAGGAGGTCCAAAATTCGATTATCTACAGTTATTATACACATTTTGCTATCAACTTAAAATCTAGAAGAAATAAAAAGGAAGAAAGGGGAGTAATCACTATAGCTCGTGTGTGGGTGCAATCAAACAGGCGGCCCATACAACAGAGATTAACAATTACAAAAAATAAGGACTAGTGAACTTGGGCCATCAATTAATTTCTATAACGTGGAATTGCACGACTAAGGTATAAAAAAAATCTAGGTTTAATCCTTTAGTACATCCCTATTTATGTATGAATGTCTCAATTGGGTCCTCGTTTTTTAAAGTGTATCAAAATGGTCCTTAATTTTGAAAATTGATATCAATTGAGTCCTTTCCGTTAAGTTGGGTGGACGGCGTTAAAAAAATTGATGAGTGGATGCTGAGATGACGAACGGACGCTCGTCCGGACGAGCGCTCGTCGACCACCGAACGAACGGTCGTCCAGTGTGGAACGAACGGTCGTCCAGCAGTAAGAGGTCGACGAGCGTTCGTTTTCTGGTGGACGAGCGTTCGTTCTCTGGTGGACGAGCGTTCGTTCGCTGGTGGACGAGCGTTCGTTCGTCATCTCAGCATCCACTCATGAATTTTTTTAACGTCGTCCAGCCAACTTAACGGAAAGGACTCAATTGATATGAATTTTCAAAATTAATGACCATTTTGATACACTTTAAAAAACGAGGACCCAATTGAGACATTCGTACATAAATAGGGATGTACTAAAGGATTAAACCAAAAATCTATACAGAAAGATATAAAAAAACATTTGTATTAAAGTCGGTATAAACACGGCTCCTAAGTAACTCCCGAGATTTGCGCCACCAAGAATTTAAACTCCTGGATGTACTCGTTGGCACTCCTCTTCTATCGCACCGTCGTAAGTTTCTAAAACAAGGTGCCTCGATTTAATCCGTCGAACCTCTACGTCAAAGTGTCAGTGAACAACTTCCAGGTGGGATTCTTGGTTTTCTTAGGCCAAAAACAAAACAAATAGTTAGCGCCTTCTTCCATGCATATATAGACGAGCTTCATTTTCTCCTTCTCAATCACATTATGGAGGTCAAAGAATTTCTCTGCCTTCGCGATCCAGTCTATGGAATCCGTACCCTCAAAGGTAGGTCATACATTAAGAAAATAAATTATAGTTAGGTGAAGATAGAACATAGAACTTGTAACATCCCAATAATATAATATAATACTATATAAAAAGTTATCACAGATATGATATGATAGAATCGTTATCAAACTAAAATATAAAGTATAAACTTACATTCATCCATAACAACCATAAAATTTTAAACTTTATATACAAATTGGCTAACAAAACTACAAACAAAGCTAATCGAAAAATAACTAAATAGCAACATCTCCTCCGTCCATGCCTGCTCCACGGAAACCTCATCTCTCTTTGCTCACACCCACAAGATGATTATTGCAAAGAAGAAAACACTGCAACATACAAAACACAAGCACAAACAACATGGTAGCTAGTTTGAATAAAAGAACAATCATTATATTCGTCAACTACATTACATACAATCACACATAGTCATTCACCAACATAACACACTTTGTGCATGGCACTACAATGAATTGGCCGTCCAGACTTATAATAATTGCTGAGCTATGGCGGGTTGTGCACTTGTGGTGGCTTTTACTGCTTTACAAAGTCATTGCCAATGGGTTTCACCCTACCACGCTCACAAGGTTAGGTTGTTTCGGGCCTTAGAGCATACTGGAAGCCCCCAACACTAAGACCTCCTGCTACTCCTACGAAATGGATCAATCCTCTCTACGTGAGAATAAAAAACCATTGAAGTTTCGGGATAACTCCCAAGATTGAGCTCATGCATTCATTCTAAACATACTTGAACCTCACCAAGAGAATTCACTTTGGAACTTACTTTCATTACTTTGAAACCATACTTTCTTTCACTTTGAATCATAACTCATAACTTTGATACTCATATAACTCAATACACATTCATACATAATTCACAATGAATCAAAACATCACTCAAATCAATCAAGGACAAAGAAGGAAAGAGTAAACTAAAACCTGGACCAGTCGTTTAGCTCATACACTCGCTAAGCAACCATAGAGTTCTCTCGCACAACGACCCACTTTGCTGTGCAAATCCACAGGCAGTACCTCCAGACTTCAAACCACTCGCTCAGCGACCCAGCTCGCTAAGCAAATAAAACTAACAGTGCTCCCAAACCCCAACCTCTCGCTCAGCGTCACCTCGCTAGGCGAATCCCCAGACAATGGTCCAGACCCTCCAAACACTCGCTCAACGACACAGCTCGCTAGGCGAATAAAACTCTCAATGATCGCAGACTCCAACCTCTCGTTTAGCGACACAACTCACTGGACAAATTCCCCAAACAATGGTCCAGACCCTCTAAGCACTCGCTTAGAGACACAACTCACTTGGCAAATGTCTAGACATTGTTCCCAACTTCTCAGCCACTCACTGAGCGACTCCACTCGCTCAGCAAGTCTGCATAATTTTGCAGCACCAAACTGTAGAATTATGAACATGCACCCAAAATGACCCAATTGGATACATTTTTCTGAACTTCTAGTCCTCCTAAATCGTGTTAAACACCTAATTATACTTACCTAAAACCAAGCGTGTCTAACCCATTCTAAACTCCTTTTAAACATGTAGCTATAAAACCTAAACCAAAAACTTACAAAAACTCAACTTAGAGACCCAAATTGAATTCTACCATTTGTGGCACAATATCAAGTAACTTAGGGACTCTAACAAGTGTCTAATGACTTACCAAAACTCTCCATGCTGACCATTTGAGCATAGAACCTCTAACTCAAGTTTTTACTAGTTCACTTCCTCAATTTGAGTTCTAAACCAAGTTGAACTCTACACAATCACCGCTATTCACTCGTAACTGAATTCTCTACCATTTAAAATGTTGAACATAACCCAAACGAGTTGATAAACAACCCAAACTTCACTAAATCAGTTCACCAATCATTTCTCATCATTTCACTACCTTAAATCTCCATTTTTGACCAATTAACCTACAACCAAGACTAACCCTTTTTCTTCCAACAATTCAATCAATACAATTCATTTCATCAACATCAAATACAACATCATCAACATACATACAATAGATTCAACATGTTATACAACGTCCATCATCATACAAAGCATCAATTTCATTTAAGTACTTCAATTATTACTAACACAAAACAACATTCTACATCCAAACAATTTAATAATCACGTACCATCAAACTTACACCACACACTTCAATTAAAAACAAATTTTCTAACTTTCCTTACCTCTATCAAACTTGTATAGCTTAAGAAAAAACATCAACCGTGGCTTACACCTCAAGGAACTTCTAAAAACACCTACAAATCATTGATTGATGATTGAAGAGAAACTTTAGAACCTAAATTGAACTAAGAATTCAAGAAAGAGGAACTCTTCTCACATGCAAAAACAGATTCTTTGCATGATCACATAATTAGGGAAAAACTAAGAAAAAGTGAACGAAACTAACTTGCTCAAATCAACAAACTAATCAGGCAGATAGGTAGACCTCGATGCCAGGATTGCTTAGACACCTCCTAATAATCGAACAGATGATTTAAGAGTAAGAATTTGTAGAGAGAAGTGAGAGGAAACGAAGGGAAAGAAGTTTAAAGAGATAAACAGTATTTTAGATAATGAGACGAACTTAGAAAATTCTATTTATATTATAAGATTATTTTATGATAAAATACTCGGTTTAATTATTTTAATATACCTATCAACTCTAATCCTCTATTTTCTAGTTTATGTCAACTACGTAAGTACTCATTTTTTTCAAATCTAAACGATGAAAAAAAGTTACTACAAATTTTAAAATTACCGCCACGAACTTTTGGGATCTCATTTTGTCCAGCATAAATCATAGTCGTAGATATTTTCTTTTTCATTCAATCCTTTTATTATATTTATAAATAAATATAAATGTTAAAGGATTATCAAAGTGAAAAGAAAAGAAAAAAAATGCATTGAATCTTCTTTATGTAATATCATTTATCCGAGCTAAAGCTTACACTACAAAAACATAGAATTTTACCAGGGGTTTTTTTTCGCATTTCCAACGATTTTAACCCTTGGTAAATATATTTCCCAGGGTTGGAAAAACCACTTGGAAAAACACCATGACAATATTTGCGGGGGTTTTCAAAAAACCGCTGCTATTTGTGAGGGTTTTTTGAAAAACCGCTGGGAATTTCTTGGCTTAGCAAAACCGCACTGCTTGGAAGGGTATTTCAGATAGATCAAAATTGAACTAATGTTGAAATCACGTATTATTTCACTCACCTGCATTACATCATTTTCCTGTTACCATAATTATTTCAAATCAAAATTTAACTAATGTTGAAATCACATACCATAGTAATGTGAATTAGGGGTGGACAAATTGCTTATTCAAAAGTAAGTGTTCTGGTATCTTCTAAAAGAATATCACATCTCATAGTTACAAAAACCTGTAGAAGTTTTTCAAAGAAAACAATCTAGGAATATCCATTTTGACTTACCAGGGTCACGTTTGGTTAAAGTAACAATGCCTCCAAAATTGCATGCAATATCAGAATTTCCATTTGTCTGATAGTAGCTATTGAAAGGAAGCATGAGAAACACGTGTATCTGGTTCAAAACATGGTCCACCTTATTGGATGGCTATGGAATTTACCATTCCAAGTCCACAAGCCCAATCAAGAGCATTCTACAAGTCATTTTGAGAAGCACTAGGACGAGCCACACACCAAGTGTTGTTAAATAAATAAATTAATTAAAAATGACCAAATATAATGAAAATCATGCGCTAGCATCAACCTCTGGTCCACCAATAACAAGACAAGAAAAAAACTATTGAATAAGAGAAAAAAGTGTCACCATAATCTAGGACAAAAATATGAGTATAACTCTTAGCCACCAAGTGTGACCTTTGTAACAATCAAATGTACCATCAAATGTGATCTTCACAGTATAAACACAATGACTCCTAATGATGGTTTTGTTAGGAGGTAAGAAAACAAGCTCTCAAGTGTTGCTAGCATCCAAAGTAGTCATCTTTGCAAGCATTGCTTTTTAACAATTGTGATTATCCATTGCTTCACTTGTAGAATTAAGAATGGACACAAAGTTCAAAGAAGAAATCAACTAAAAAAATAAGAAGATCACTTACAAAGACTGTTTTCAAATTGTGCATATACTGCTTAGGATTCTCAACACACCTCCATCTTTCATAAAATATGTAGAACATCACTACTTCATGGCTAGGATCAAGAACTTTCCTAGCCAAAGTAAGTGCCCTTCCTTTTCCAGTAGCTTGGGGTAATACTGTTTCCAACCATCATTGGGTACCATGGATTCACCATAAGTAATCTCAGTACCCACAAACATTATAAGGAGTTAACAAAGGTTTCTGTTTTCTTAAATCTCCATAAACAATAGGCGATCTCCCACTGGATAGATATTTGCTATGGACATGGAAAAGACAGATGTTTGTCGCTTCTCCCATTAAATATAAATCAAGGATAGGTAGACTTTAAATAAGCCAGGACATTTGTTCTCTTATTATACTAAAAAATCAAAAATAAGATTTTATTAGAAGCCACTATGAACACATTCAGTATGAGATTGACATAAAAGATCCAGTAACAGTTCAAGAAATCAAGATGCAGAAACTTACCACTTAAGAAACAAATTATTACAAGTTTCAAGAGCCGGAACAATTTAACAAGTATATATAACAATTTCATGATTAGATCATGAATAAAGTACTGCAGCTCAGACCTAAGCAGAAAGAACATAAATGAAATGCGAACTCACATATTGCAATTACTTTGTAACTCTGGAACCGAAAAATTGGGTGTCGCATTTTGAGTAATTGCCTGGTATTTTTTAGCAACTGCTCCAAGCTGACTAATCTGCATACAACAATAGAATACATACAAGATCGCTCCCTCACCCTTGCATGGCGTTGCACGCATCACCATGATCATTAGCCACTGACTTAAGTTGCTAAAACCATAGAAGGCTTATTCGACAATGTAGTGATATGGTGGGAATGAATAAATATATTAGACTCCCGAATGCATAAATTAAGTGAAATGAAAATCTAATCAAATGAAATTCTTGTATAAATACTCTGTTATGCAACAATTAAATTTGACAAACACTCTGCAATAAAACTGTAATGATTGTATATTTTTAATGAAGAAAAATTCAATACAATCATAATTGGATTATTCTAAACATTGCCACACGTTCTGCTCAACTCTAAAAACGAAATTCCTCTAACAGAGAGGCTAGCCACCGTCAATGCTTCATTTTCCATGATTATATATAGCACCTGAGAAAAAATGCAAGGTGTTTAGAGGATTTGTTACAGGAGAGAGAATGGAGAATCTAAGAGGAGGAACTTGTACACAGATTTTCATGGCCCCTCCCAAGTCTGTAACCTCCTGTTTGACATTCTCTTTCTGTTTGCTCCTCTTCTTGGTTTTCCTGATTTCGTATTGTTTGCCAGCTGTCCCCTTCCAGTAACTAACTCTCTGGATTGGTTCTCTGTGCTGGATTTGTCTCCTTGTGCATTATATCTTCCATATGGCCATCCATTTCAGCATTTGCATCAGTAGGGACCTCAACATTATTTTTCTCTCTAACATTACCCTCCCCATTAACAGCAACCTTGTCCTCAAGGTTGAATTCCGGATAAGCCTTGTAAAATTCTGCAGTGTGCTCCCATGTGGTGAAAGAGTGTTTCCCTTCTTCCCATTGTACTTGGATCTGTTGTACTTCTCTTCCAGCCACTGAAATTGTTCGGCTATCTAGCACAGTCGTAGGTGATATTATAGGACCCCATTCTGAAGTCTTTAAGGGTAGAGGTAAATAATGTTGTTGGTGTTCCCCTCTGAACTTCTTAAGCAGCGATATGTGGAAAACATTGTGAATTTTAGCCTCGGAAGGTAATTCCAGTTTATATGCTACATAACTCAACTTGTGACTGATCTTGAATGGACCAAAATAGCGAAGACCAATTTTCTGGTGTTTCCGTAATGCCACTGAATGTTGGCGGTAGGGTTGTAGCTTAACTAGCACTAAGTCTCCTTCTTTGAATTCTTCATGACGTCTGTGCTTGTCAGCAAAGTGTTTCATAAATTGCTGAGACCGGGTCATGTTAGTGCGCAACTGATCAAGTAAGTGATCCCTTTCAACCAATAGTTGTTGTAGTGTACTATCATCTTGTACAGAGATTTCATAGCGGATGAGGGATGGGGGTTCCCTGCCATACAGTGCCTTATATGGGGTCATTTTAATGCTGTTGTGGTAGGATGTGTTATACCAATATTGTGCCCATGGTAACATTTTCACCCAGTTCTTTGGATTGTCAAAACAATAACATCGGAGATACATTTCCAATGTCTTGTTTAATATTTCGCTTTGGCTATCCGTTTGTGGATGGTATGCGGAGCTCATGGAAAGAGTTGTTCCTTGGAGCTTAAATAGTTGCTGCCAGAATTTGCTGATGAAGATTTTGTCCCTATCAGAGACAATTGATCGAGGAAAGCCATGAAGTTTGATAATATGTTGCACGAAGGTTTCCGCCACTTGTTGACTAGAGAAGTCTTGTTTTAACGGTAAGAAGTGGGCGAATTTCGATAGTCTATCAATCACAACCATTATAACCGAATAACCTTGTGCTGGGGGTAAAGCAGTGATAAAATCCATGCAGATTTGTTCCCAAATTTGTGATGGAATAGGCAGAGGGTGCAACAATCCTGTAGGCAACGTATTTGTAGTTTTCGCTTGTTGGCAAATGGTGCAATTTAACACATAATCTCGGATCTGTTTGTGCATGTTAGGCCATTAAAATTGAGAACAAATTCTTTCTGCGGTTTTAGCAATTCCTGAGTGTCCTCCCACCTTAGTGTCATGGTATTCTTTAAGAATTAAAGGAATGATGCCACTATGTTGGGGTACTACCAGCCTATTCCTCCACAATAGTAAGCCATTTGTGCAACTATACTTGCTGTCCGATGACCTTGTAGGATGGGTTGGAGTGTCGCATCCTTGAGCAAGTCCTCCTTAAGTGTGGGCAGCCAATCCAATTTAGGTGTTGACCAAGCAGCAAAAAAACAACGGGATAGAGATCCGCTGCAGTATTTTGGGAACCTGGTTTATATTTGATCTCAAAGTCATATCCCATAAACTTATGCAACCACTTCTGCTGTTCAGGTGTTGACAGCGTCTGATCAAGCAAAGATTTTAAACTCTGTTGATCGGTTCTGATGATAAATCTTTTTCCTAACAAATAATGCCTGAATTTGGCAAGTGCCTCTGTAATAGGCATAAAGCTCAGAACATACGCTGACTGTTTCTGAATAATGGAAAGACATTTTCTTTGAAAATAGCAATAGGGTGTTTTGTTCTGAATAAGGACAGCACCCACACCAATTCCGGATGCATCTGTCTCGATTTCAAAAGGAACCTCAAAATTGGTATGCTAACACAGGTTCTGAAGTAATGGCTTGTTTCAAGGATAGGAAAGCTTCAGTAGCTTTTTGATTCCATTGGAAAGCATTCTTTTTAAGTAACTCAGTCAGTGGAGATGCAAGTGAAGCATACCCCTTAATGAATCTTCTGTAGTATCGGTAAGACCTAAAAATCCCCGTAATTGCTTGATGTTCCGTGGTTTGTGGCCATTCCAACACTACCTGCACCTTGTTTTATCCATGTGAACACCGTTTCCCTCAATGTGTGACCCAAATAGTTGATTTGTTGAGTACCAAATGTACATTTGGAAATTTTGCATAAAGGTGTTCTCTTTGTAGAACTTTTAACACCACTTCCAAGTGATACAAATGGGTCTTCCAAGAAGCACTGAAAACTAAAATGTCATCAAAAAACACCAAAATGAATTTCCTCAAGAAGGGCTGAAAGATGTTATTTCATTAGCATTGGAATGTAGCTGGAGCATTTGTTAACCCAAAGGGCATGACCAACCACTCATAAGTGCCCTGATGAGTTCGGAATGCTGTCTTGTGCCTATCTTCGGTTTTACCAGAAATTTGGGATAGCCGGATCGTAAATCCAATTTTAAAAATATTGAGAGCCATGTAACTCATCGAGTAATTCATCAACAGTAGGTATTGGAAAACAGTCCTTCACAGTCAAAGCATTTAGTGCTCTAATCCGTGCAAAATCTCCACGTACCGTCCTTCTTTTTAACTAATAATATTGGGGAGGAGAAAGGGCTCTTACTAGGTTGGATGATACCATCATCTAACATCTGTTGTATCATGGATTCAATTGCGCTTTCTGCACTATGTGGGTAGCGTTAAAGGCTTGATCTTTACTGGCTGAACTCCTTCTGGCAGTTGGAATGGAATGATCATGGTCTCTTGTAGGTGGTATACCCGAAGGCATTTGAAAAACCTGTGCATAATTCTGTAATATAATTACCAAATCCGATGGCAGATTTGGATGCAGCTCCAAGTTGGGCGGTTCAGGGCATTCATCCTTGGCAAGCTGTAGGGTGAAAACTGCCGCAACGGCATCATATTATAAGGTCGTTTCATATGATTGAATTGAGCGTGTCTTGGAGTCCGCGGTTTCCTCTCCTTTGATAGTGATAAATTTCCTTCATGGAGAAATTTAATGAATAAGGCGTCATAATCTACAATGTGAGCTTTAAGAGTTTTCAACCAAGTGGCTCCCAAAACGAGATCTCCTCCTGCCACATGGAGAACATAAACATCTGCAATATTGATCGAATGTCCCTGTATTGAAACTTCCAAAGACGGAAGAGACCTTCAACTTGCATTACAAATCAATTTCCCACCATGACCTGGAATCCAGGGGTGGATGCACTGGCAACTTCAAAAACTTTGCAACTCTCGGTTGAATAAAGCTATCGGAGCTTCCACCATCAATCAGCAACTTGTACCTCCATACCATGCACAAAAGCTTTTATCGAAAAGTATCCGATCCGGGTGTTCCCTTCATCGCATTCAACGAAAGATGATGTTCTAGCACCTGGTTTTCCAGTTGTTGCAGCTGCTGCTGGTCTTGTTCTTCTCGGTCCGGTTGTTCATGACGTAGCATTGGCTGCTCAAGAACTTCTTCTAATTGATATAACATGAAATGTTTGTTAGGGCACTTGTGGTGGGGGGTAAATTTTTCGTCGCACCAATAGCATAGTCCCTTGTCCCTCTTGAGTTGTTCTTCCGCTGGAGTGAGTCTATTGATTGGAGTGGCGGTGTGTTGATTTTGGGTGGTATGAGGGGGTGTGGGAAGTAATGGTGGTAGTGAAGTTCTTAGGGGTTGTTTGAGTGGAGGATTGGAAGCGGTTTTGTAATTCGGTGGACGGTATGGATTGGGTCCTGGAGGTGGTTTTGAATAAGAAGAAATTTATCTTCATAAAGTTTGGCGAGACTAACAGCACGCATCAATGAAGTTGGGCATTGAGCCTTGACTTCTCTTCTAATGTCCATGCGTAATCCACTAATGAAACAGTCGCGCAAAGCCTCAGCTGGTTCAATGTTGGTGCGATTAGCTAAGGTAATGAATTCAGTGTAGTATTCTGAAACAGTACCTTGCTGTTGGAGTTTGAAAAGAGACTCGCGTGGGGATTCAAACAAGGTGGGTCCGAACTCCGATCTCGATGGCACGTTTCATCTCGTTCCATGAACGAAAAGGCATTGTGCGTTGTTGCATCTGGAACCAAGGAATTGCTGGGCCGGACATGTGCATTCCTGCAATGGCAATTTGTTGCTCGTCTGGGATCTGATAAAACGAGAAATATTGATCTACGTTAAATATCCATCCAAGCGCATCAGAACTATCAAATCGGGGAAGATCGAAATTCATTCGTCGTGTTGGAAATGGTTGATGATTGTAGTGGGACTTCATGATAGGAGTTCGCATCATGGGTATGGTCCCGATTGGATGAAGAAGTGTGAGTAGCATTTTGGTTCTGTAAAAGCATAGCTAAAGATTGTTGAATATCATTCATCATCCGGCATTGAGTAGCCTCATTGATGCGAAGCGATTTCAGCACGATGAGGCTTCCGCATTGCCTTCCAGTAACTGATGAGAGTTTTTTAATCTCAGCTTCAGTCGTCTTCATCCTGGTACCGTCGGCCATGCTCAATGAAAAGCACCAAATGTTATGCAACAATTAAATTTAACAAACACTCTGCAATAAAACTGCAATGATTGTATATTTCTAATGAAGAAAAATTCAATACAATCATAAATGGATTTTCTAAACACTGCCACACGTTCTGATCAACTTTCTAAAAACAGAATTCCTTAACAGCGAGGCTAGCACCGTAACGCTTCATTTCATGATTAGCACTGAGAAAAGAATGTAAGGTTTAGAGGATTTGTTACAGGAGAGAGAATGGAGAATCTAAGAGGAGGAATTGTACCACAGATTTTTCATGCCCCTCCCAAGTCCTGTAACCTCATATTGACATTTCTTTCTGTTGCTCGTTCTTGGTTTTTGATTTCGTAATTGTTTGCCAGCTGTCCCCTTCCAGTAACTAACTCTGGATTTGTCTCCTTGTGCATTATATCTTCCATATGGCCATCCATTTCAGCATTTGCATCAGTAGGGACCTCAACATTATTTTTCTCTCTAACAGGTGACACTTGTTGATGTTCCTGGTAGATCATCGATTTTTCTCTTGAATCTTGAATTGTTGTTGATTCTGTATTTAGGTGTATTTTATAGTTATGCTTTTGGTTTCTTTCTTTCTCAAGGGTGTAGTGTAGCTGTAGATAACATAATTTTAGTGACTATAGTGATAGAGATGCTAGCGTGGCTAAAATAAACTTTTATTTGTTTGGCATATTGTATGGAAGGAATATTGACAAATACCGCACAATCCGTCTTCATAGCTTACTATTTTGGCTGTTGAAAGTATTAACATTTTGTACTTCAAGACTGTCTACAGGTGAGTTGCTGTATGAACAACTCATTAATAGGCTTTCAAAACATCAGAAGTACTAATGTTCAAAATGTTTTCTTTTTGGTTAATCCTTTGGCTTCCATTGGATAGAATTGATCTAATCATAAAGCAGTCAAGTTTCTACTTTCTCGTTTTTTTTACATTTCTTTTAGATCTGTTTTAATTGTTTTATGGGAAAGTAAACTTTAATAATCTGTAAAATATAATGAATTAATGCAATGAGTTTATCATCATAACTCACAATTTGAATACATTCCATGATACAACATTTTGTTTTTGATAGCTTTCTAATTTGTTGCCAGAGAGTGTAAGTTTCCTGTGAAATTGCTTTCTGTCTATCAAATTTAACCAATTCCTCTTGAAGTGTTTCTTTTCCGTTGAACCATAAAATTTATCTAAAAGAATTAGGAAATTAAATTCATGACCAACAGAATTACCATTATCAGATGATTGTAAATTGATGGTGATTTACTGTCATGAATTGATAAAGCTCCTGTGGTACTGTATTTCACAGAATCAGAAAGGATCATCAGCCATATCTGGACATGGCATGCTTACATATTACTTTTTGAGATGTGCTTGATGCCAAATATTTTAATGCTATATTTTCTACGTGATTGTTAGAATCAACAGATATGCAGAAGGTAGAACTGCCCTTTCTGTAAAAAATGTGAAGTGGCTGGTTCTTACTTTCTCAATGAATCCAATGACTTGTTTTTATGTTTATTTTCTTTTTTGTGTGTTAAATTTTGCATATACTTTTTCTTTATAAGCCCACTCTGTAACAAAACTCCGTACCTCTGTCAAATATGAACACAATTATGTAATGTTCCCTTTCTACACTATTTTGAAAGATTTGATATTCTTTTCTTCTTGCTAGGTCTCACTTGATGCAGCAAAAGTTATAAATGTAACTCCTAGATATGCCCGTTTACGGGCAGGTGCAAATGGCTCTGCAAAAGGAGAAATTATTGGGTGGGAGAACATAGAACTTATCAGTGATAGGCCACTTGAAACCATGTTGAAAGAATTCAAGCAATTGAAAGAAGAGTATCCAGACAGAATTCTGATTGCTTCAATCATGGAGGAGTACAATAAGGCTGCTTGGGAGGAGCTTATCGATCGAGTCGAGCAAACTGGAGTTGTAAGATGTGTTTCATGACTGAGTTTGTGACACTTGATGTTTTTCCAACTTGAAATGTCTGGTGGCTGACCTCTCTGATATTGCTGCTATAGGATGCAATCGAAATAAATTTCTCATGTCCTCACGGTATGCCAGAACGCAAAATGGGTGCTGCTGTTGGCCAAGATTGTGCTCTTCTGGAAGAGGTTTGTGGATGGATAAATGCTAAAGCCACAATTCCTGTTTGGGCTAAGATGACTCCCAATATAACTGATATTTCACAGGTTGGCTTTGGATCTTGTCCTTTTGTTATATGTATACTCTTAACTATAATACTATATTCTCATGTTTAAGTGAAAACCTGAATACCTATCAAATTTGTGAATTACCATTGAAATTTTGTATTGTTTGTTTTTTTTGATGTTGTAATACTTCATGATACTTTACTGATACTTATCAATGAAGTATCTCTAATCTATAGAGCAGTAATACTTTATGATGACGATAATTTATAATTTTTTTTGTTAACATTTATTACATTTCATTTTAGTTTGTATTCCCAATAACAATCATATATTTATAAGTTTTTAAGAGAATTTTGTATATTTTTCAATATGCATATATCATGTGTCGTATCTTATTATTTTCACAATAAGTGTATGGATGTATCGGATACTAGTCTTATCCGTGTATCATATTGGAATAATAGATCCATTGCACCATACACCATGCACTATGCACATTATAGCCATGACTACCATGCTAATAATTTTGGGGTTGATTTTTCTTATAGCCAGCAAGGGTTTCTCTAAGTTCAGGATGTGAGGGAGTATCTGCCATAAATACAATCATGAGTGTCATGGGAATCAATCTCAATACATTACGTCCAGAGCCTTGTGTTGAGGGGTTTGCAATCTCACTTACCACATATTCATAGTTTTGCCTTGGTTTTTCAACCATCTCATGTACCTAATCTGTCTAAATTTCGTTGTTAGGTACTCAACTCCTGGGGGGTATTCTGCAAAGGCAGTCCATCCCATAGCACTTGGGAAGGTGATGACAATTGCAAAGATGATGAAGTCAGAGTTTGACAGTGAGAACTATTCACTTTCTGCCATTGGTGGTGTTGAGACAGGCGGAGATGCAGCTGAATTTATTCTTCTTGGGGCAAACACTGTTCAGGTACAATCAACAAACACTGTTTTAGGTCTAGTGTCAAACACTCACAATAGGTTTCTCCTTGTTTAGTGGAAAACACGAGTTCCAAATAAGTTCATGTTAAACATCGTTGTCATTACATTAAGATTTTATGAAAAAAAAAGGAAAGAATAACATGAGAGGACCACGCAAACACATGATAAAATTACATCGCACATGTAGGCAAAAACAAATATCTATCATGAAAAAAACCCATGATTTCCTTCAGGAGAATCATTCCATACTTTGATCTCAATATACCAGGAAAAAGACAAATCCAAGCACACTATATAGATGTTTTCTTTTATGTGTATTAATTTAAATACATTAACAATGTAAAAGTTGTTTACATTATCATCCAATTATAGATTACCATGTATAAGATTCTGAAATTTCTTACACTGTCAGTACATAGAAATCAGACTCTCTTCATTTAATTGTAGGTGTGCACTGGGGTTATGATGCATGGCTATGGTCTTGTGAAGAAACTATGTCTTGAGCTTAAAGACTTCATGAAAAAGCACAATTTCACAACAATAGAAAACTTCAGAGGGTACAGTTTTGATCTGATATGGTTTCCCTCTTCCAATATCCTAAAAAACAGAAAAAAAATGCATGTTTGACTTTTTACCATGAAAAATGCATATTCTAATTTTATTTAAAATCACAGGGTTTCTCTTGAGTACTTTACTACTCACACTGAGTTGGTGAGAAGGCAGCAAGAAGCAATTCAGAAGAGAAAAGCCATAAAGAAAGGCTTGCAATCTGACAAAGACTGGACTGGAGATGGTTTTGTGAAAGAAAGTGAAAGTATGGTATCTAACTGAAATCTTCAGCCAAATCAAGCATCATGCAACCTTTCTTTTACAATTTTTCATTATCATGCAAATGAGGAGGTGAAGCACATTATCCTTTGTTATTAATCATGGATATTTATCTTCCCAAGAACATTAGAATGTATTATGTCAGAAAATAAAGGAAGTATTTTTAACAAAATTCTGGGAAGATTATCATAAACCTTTACTTGGGTCAGCATTCTCTTGCCAACATACATTATCTTTATGTTACTTTGGTATACTCTAATAGAATGAAGTGCTAAAAAATAGCTGTCCACTTTTAATATTGACTGTGACATGAGAAAATATAATCTGGCTAAATTCTTCAGATATATATTTTTTATAAATGAGAACAATATTCTTCAAACTTTGAGCTCAAACAGTTCAGTTCTAAGCATTTATGTATCCTTAGGCCTGTTCAAGTTTTTCTTTTCAATTTTAAAAAATAAATTTCAATTTTTCATAGTCTGCACAGGGAACAATGGTGTAGCAATTGACCAGTCAATTCAAATAATGATTACTCTTCATTTTAGGGGGAAAAAGTGTGAAGATGTTTCTATTCTTACTCAACCTTATGATGTTCTCTAACATGAGGACAATGCTGCATTCCATAATTCTGCTATCTTTTGTTATAACATTTTTAGACAATTTGCTTAGAAATATTGGATTTAAGATGACATTTTTACCAATTATATAACTATTATTATTAATTTAAATCTTAATCTTTTATTTTTCCAGCGATATACTGTAATTCTTTAATATTATATTTTACAAGAAATATATCAAATTATATATTTTAGAGTATAATTTTAAATTGATTATGTTGTGTTATAAAAGGGGCACGTTGATAATTTCTTATAGAGAAAAGAATTATCGGTAAAGAAAGAAAAATCCTTTTTTTTATTCTTAGGACCAGAATAGTGTTTTGTTTTCTCCTCTGTTGTTTTTCTAACATAAAGAAAGAAAAAGGTAAGAAGAATATGTTTTAACTTGATTATTTTTGCTTTTCTGCTTCTTGTTTGTCTTATATGTTTTCCTTTTTCTATTATTTTTTTTGTAGATGCTTGGTTTTCTTTTTTAGTAGAAATAATAAATAAATTGTAAAATAGAAGAAGATTTTGAATTTTGTTTTGAACCATTTAAAAACTAAAAAAAAATTGAGATTTTTAATTTCAATTTTTTTTCGCTATAATTTAATAAGCTATAATTCTTTTTATGTTAACATTCAATTCAAGTATCATTTCACAAGCAAATAAATTCTAAATATTCTTTGTTATGAAACTTCTCCAAACATTAACCAATATCATTGCTAAATTTGTCAAGATAAGACTTAATACCTCTATTGACAAATTTACAACAGCTAAGCATAAGATTTACATTCAGGGTTTTTTCAGAATGTAAATAGTTTGAGTCAACAAAGCCGAAAGTATAAAAGCAAATAGTAAAAAAGGTTCCAAGAAAACTCTATCTTGTACACATATCTTTTTAAGAGACTTATTTGTGATTAGGTTCAAAATTCTTTGATTTGATTACTCTTAGTGAGAGAGAAATAATCATTAAAACATTACATATAGCATTAATTTCAATAGAAATAAAATTAATACATGCCCAATTAAAAGTATACAATGTTGTGAGAATTTCAAATTTAATTAAGTCTATATTTTATAGTTTAAGTTTATAAAATCAATTTTATACTCTTTACTCCATAATATCATCATTTTCACAGTACATGCTCCTTTATTAAAAGGACTTGTTGTGATAAATTAAATTATGTTGAGTAGGTAATATTTCTATGATTAACACATGAGACATTAAATAATTTATTCTCAATATTTTAGTCCACTTTTTTTTTTTTTTACTTTAATCGCTTTTGAATTTTTGCATTGTCAACAGAGGCACAATATGGATTGGTCTAGATCACGTACATGATAATTCTAATTAGTATTTTTCTTTAAGTTTAATCAGTTATTTAATCTCAATTTTGGTTAAATAGGTTTCTGTTTCTTTTTCAATTAATTTTTAATTTTTTTGAAAATTGATTTAATTAGGTTCTTTCAATTAAAATAATCATTATAAATAAAGAGATAAAAAAATCGACATCACGTGAACCCATGGAGTTCTTCTCCAGGTCTTGGAGTCTTTCTGCCTCGGAAATCTCAAAGGCTCCCATACGATGTGCATTATTTCCAATTATTCTCTCTCTTGGAACAAGCCTCTCCCTTCATCGACGTAAACCGATCAAAGATCGAGACTTTCCTATCCCTGCTTCACAAAATCCCAGAAATTACAGAACCTCTAAAGTACAAGAAGTCGGAAGAAAAATTAGGGTTCCAGGAGAACGAACTTATGTTCTTCCACCAATTCTTTATGTCTTTCTCTTTCTTGCGATCAAATCTCAATTTCATAACGACGATGAATGGAAGAGCACAACTAGTGAAATGCAACCAGGACACGACTGAGGTTGATGATAGTTTTCTAAAATTTAAAATAATTAAATTACACGTAACTCAGTCACGTCATTAAAACTTTTTCTTTATTATAAGTTTTATGTAGTACATTTCCCACATACATATAGTTCCAATATTAGTTAATTTAATCTTAAATTCTTTAATAATTACAATAATATTTCTAATTAAATAATAAAATTACTAATATTTGAAATAGTACTAATTAACACTTTTGGAGTTATAATAATTGGGAACTAGATAAACAAATGACAATATTACCGAGCTTATAATTTAGTATAGGTGTACTTATAACTGATTTGAAGAAATAATCTCTTCGTTCTTGTAAAAACTGTTTTTATTTTTAAAGAAGTTGTTATTTTTCAAAAAAAAAATAATTATCACCAGACATATCATTACTAAATTAATTAGTTTTCTTTATAGACCTAGTTATAAATTAATAAAGTAAAATAATAATAAAAAGGATAAAAAAATCCTAGCAATATTTTCATGGTAATTTCTAACAATGAATAACTGTTGTTTAATTCATTTACACTTTGGTTAAGATACTCGTTAAAAACAACATTACGGTCGTGTATACTAATGTTATGATCTGAATTGTTTGCAATTTTTTTTAATAAAAATTCTTTACTAAAGTAAATGTCTCATCTGGTATAGACGAACCTTGATATCTCTAAACTACATTCATATTTTTATGGAAAATCTAAAAAGAAATAAACCGACACTAGATTCTAATAAACCTCAATAATATCTATACATAATAATAACTGTTAGTTTTTATATATTTATGTGAGGTAGAGTTTAATTAAGGAGGGATATGATAATAATTGAAGGCTTAATTAATAAGCTAGCTATTTATAGGTGGGAAATATATAATAATATAAAAGTGTGATGCATGCATGAAAAAGTAAATGTTTGCTAATTTAATTGAGAATTTGGCAGTGACTGGAAGAAGCAGAAGGTGGTGCAGGCTCAAAAGAAGGTGAAGGCAAAGTTGGGTCACTGATCTCTCTAAGTTTGAGAATGCATGTTGTTTATGAAAGCCATGGACTTCTGTTGTGGTCCCCATTGCTTTTTAAGCTTCCCAAGTGCCAAGCAATATGCTTCCTGCATCCATCGACATTTTACACACTCAGAGTTGGTAATGAGCAATGCTTACCTAAAGTGTATATATATATTGTATCTAAAGTGTTTGAAGAATGATAAAAGTTTGGAGAAGTATAATGTAGTTGAAGTGTGGGGTCTATATGTCTTCCTAAAAATGAGCATTCAAAGAACGGTGTGCAGTCCATTCAAGGAGTAAACAAAGTGATACTACTTGTGGCATAAGTTTTTTTCACAAAACTCATCCCATAACTTTTCTCACTATTATTCAATGCAACCATTGCATTCCACATTTATGATACTTTGGATTATCAACACTCTTCGGATACTGCTACCTTCACCTCCATTTTTTTCTCTATTCAAAGTTTTACCCATTAGACCTAAACACCTTCAAAAGTTTATCATTACTTTCATCTTGTGTAAAAATCCTGGTTTTAATCTTATATTCATCCATTTTCTCTCGTTCTTTCTATTAACTAATACTGTAAAGGTAAGTACATATAAATCTAAGCCTGAAACATAGACGAGTGTGAGAAGTTCAGGGAAAATAAATCTTTACGAAGTTTTGATGAGAAAATATTAAGTGGTGGTTTAGACATTATACGGTGAGTAAAGCATACTCTAATGAGCTTTGCGGCCTAAAGTAAAATGTGAAAAGATAGCATCTTAACACTGGCCAGCACAACCAAGAGAGATAGAAAAAGTGTCACAGTCATGGAATTGGAACAAAAACTATGAGCATTTCTTGAGTGGTCCCTTCTTCAAGCAGGAAACATTGCTTTAGGCAACCATGAAGTGTCCATCAAAATTAACATAATTCAGTTCCCACATGATGTGTTAGGTTATATATTTGACTGACTTTTTAGTACGGTACTTCATCATCATATCCAATAAAAGCATTCATACACACATACATTGATGTTTGGGTAAACCAAGCCAACAGGTGAGGAAGTGAGAGAGCGTGTTGTGTTAGTCTTACCATGAAGAGATCGAGCTCGGATTGGCTGAACATGCCCAAGTTTTTGCTTCTTCCGTGCTTGCATCTAATCTATCTTCAGCTCTCTCTGCAGGTTGGAAATGTCACCGACCTGAACAAAAGTTCTAAAACCATTATCTTTAAAGGTTCGTGCTTAAATTAAAAGAACGAAGATCCTTTGATCTTCCTGATATCTTCTGTACACAATGTGCAGCAACAAGTTAATCGGTCCACTGTTTATCAATCGGTAAAGCGGTTGATGATAAGAAAAACTTCACTTTCAAGAAAGGTCAGTATTCGTTTCAAATGATGTGGACAAGCTTTTGGTTTTCTATGTGAACTGCTTCACCCACCAACACACACAAAAAGACATGCATGACCAACGACTCACACATAATCTACCCACTCATCACCGATAAATGTTAAATCTGCTGGGTTTGGATTTGGGGAGTAAACTTACTTTTTCCACTTTTTATCGGACCTTTAAATCATTCGTATAATCACACAACTTTTAAATTCATTTAATTATAAAATTACCAGTTTGGCCACACCGGAGTTGAACTTCAGCCTGCAGTATATATATATACGAATCTGCTCCATCACTGTGTTATATTGGAAGAAAAGAACTCGAATCCGAAAGATAATCCTTGGTCACTATCATGATCCAGAAGGGATGAAAGAGTCCTTCGAAAGGGCAAGAGAAAACAGTTCCCTCTTAACCACTGACTCACATTCAGATGGAAAAAAAAAGCATATCGTTGTGGAATCACATCTCACAGTTGGATACAATTACTTTTTTCTGAGAAATCAACCATGATACATGGCATACAGTGATGAACACAAAGTCGAGTTGAAAACAGTAAACAGAATTTGTAAGAAGGAAGGAGTTGAAGGAAAAGAGAGAAGGAACCTTCAAACAGTCGAGGTGAGCTTCAACCAGCAGTCCATAGAGAGGGTTGGCTGGAGATTCTTCTCGTGAGGATACTCATTGTTTTCTCGTCTTCTTCTTTTCTTCCTCGTCATCATCTCCTTGTTGTAGTCGTGTTCGGAGGTCTCAATAGTAGTGTTAGGCCTCTCAGATTTCCATGTCTATTTTTGAGCAGGAGAAGTGAACCTTTGATATGCCAATTTGAATGAGTGCTATCAAGCTAGCTGATAATATGTGTACTACTTTGTACTTTATTATAATTATTATTATATAAAGCATAAAATGATAATATATAGAGACAGAGAGAGAAGTGAAAAATGAAATGGTAGTAGTATCTATATTTGGTGGATGAAGATAATGAGTAAGGTGAGATTGAGATGCTCCCACTTTGTAAGTAAGGGAAGGAAAAGAAGAGGGAATGCATGCATACGTGGTGACAGAGAAAAGGAAAGAGAGAGAGAGAGAGAAGAAGAAGAGAAAGAGTGTGTGAGTGAGGCCTTTTTGCTTCCTTCTGTTAGCATTGTCTTTTTGCAGTGATGAAAGCAACGGTTCAAAGTTTTATCGATCAATGGGGTGGCTTTGTTTTGTTGGTACAGTGATGGAGTTTTGTGTCTTTTTCTTTTTCCACTTTTTTACTAAGTCAGTCATATTCATTCTCTCCACAACCGAAACAGCCAAAACCCAAACTGTTCACTTTCGTTTCTTTCTCCTATCACTTTGCTTCTCATTCCTCTTTCTGTTACTGTTCTGTGGTCCTTACTACTAAGAGGACATTTGTTTTACTAATATTTTTGGAAAAGTGACATTTTTCTGCCCAAAACCATTATATATTCCATGTGACTTCCCCTACCTTCGATTTCTCCCTCCTTTCAACATCCTAATACCATTTTATTCATGTTTCCTTTCCTACCAGACAACACTTATATAGCCAAAATAAACACACGATATATTCAATTTTAAAACAACATTTGTAGAAAAGGTTTTCAAAATCCTATGTCGCTTTATTTTGTTTATTTATTTTTAATAACAACATCAATGTAATTTTAACGACCAGTGATTTTGTGACTTAGAATATACTGTGCCTCACCTGAATTGATAATAGCATCTGATTATGCTACCATATCAGCTAGCAGACAAAATCAAGAACTTAATTAAGGTTTGATCTTGTTGGTCTGACTTTTGGGAAAAGCATGGCAATTGATTATGCATCGAAATCATTTTTGGATAGAATTTTGTTCACACAAGCTGATCCTAAGATCTGTGTTTCTACTTTTCATCCATTGCACCCAAACTTTATGAACACACATTATAAATATTCCACTCTTTCAAGTTTCATTATTTTAAATACTGCTAATTTAATACTAAGTCATGTTTTTCTTAATTTGTTAAAAATCCGTTAGCAAACGAGGTAGAAAGAGTGCATATCTTTAGATCTTTTGTTTATTTTTTTGCCGAACAATATAATGATGTAAATATTAAATCCTCTTGTACGATCAAAGTTCAAGCTATAATTGAATCTTGTATCGATGATATTTAGTGTTTCGTAGTTTCAATTATATGAATAAATTTTTTTATCTGATTTTGTTTTAGTTCTCTCATTGTCTTTTCTTTTATTGAACAAATATATACTAGATATAAAAACATTTGAGATACTTGAATTCATATAACTCAAATACATCTTGATATAAAGAAAGCTTATTAAATTTAAGAATTGGAAACAATGAAATCTTTTTAAAAATTATTTTCCTTACAAGTGGTGATATTGATGTTTTTTTTATGGGAGAATGATTTACTAGGAAGAGATTATATAAATGAATTTGAGTCCAGATTCACATAAAAAAATTGATATCACTTTCACTCCAAACTTATTATTTGATTGTTTTCGATTATCTTCTTCTCAAGAGCGAATCCTCTTTTTCATATGGTGTGTTTTTCTTCAAGTGTATGATAATTTTTACTTAAATAGCTGTTGATGTGGTTGTAGTGTTGTGTTGATTTTGTTACAATAGTTTAAATCGGCACTTACATGAATATCTTACTTTAATAGCCATGTTTTTTTTTTCTTTTGAAGAAAGGATTTAAAGGATATTTTATTTCATTACAAATTGAGAAGCACTTTAATATACAATATGATGCGTGCA
>NW_025903825.1:15904-42081 GCF_018835915.1 Vigna umbellata
CATATGTTTGATGACTGATGACAATATTTATGAGAATCAAGTAAGTTCATCTAGCAACTCTGAAAATTTAGATTATAATAGTGAATTACTTAATACTTATAAATAATTATTATTTGAATATGAAAAATTGGATATTGCTCACAAGAAATTAAAGAAAGATTTTAAAGAATTAAAATCAAAATATGAAAATATTCTTGAAGAAAATAAAGATTTGAAAAATAAAATTTTATATTATGAGAAAGGTAAATATGTTAATGGTGATGAATGTATCTCATGCTTAAATAAAAAGAAGGCTCTAAATAAAACAACCTATGCTGAAAGTAGTAAAAATAATTCAAAAGTTAAAAAGGTTAAATGTTCCTAAATATAATTATAATTATTACTATTATAATTATAAAAATCAAATTAAGTATGTTCCTAATACAATCAAAATTATTATGATTATAAAATTAAAAAGAAAAATAATTATAGAAGAACCCGTAAGGTTTGGGTAAAAGAAGGAACTACTCATAAGAAACCAAATATTGTTACTTGTTTCTAACAAGTAAGTCATATAGAGTTTTTAATCGGAGAACATTTGAAATATAGGAATCTATGAATGTTGTCTTTGATGAAATTGTGGACCTTGAGGAAAAACCTCTTGAGTCAGATGAATCAGATGCAGGTGAAGAACAACACTTGCAAGAGATAACAAATGAAGAGACAAATAATCCTCAAAGTGAAGATTTAGCTAAAATATGGCAACAGCCCTTAGGATTATCATTAGAAAATGTTATTGCTGATGTCTCGAAAGGGGTAAGTACTCAAAGAAACTTAGCAAATTATTGCATGATTGTGGCTTTTGTTTCAAAGTTAGAACCTAAAAACATAAAGGAAGCTCTCCAAGATGATCAGGGGTGTATATTAATGCAAGAAGAACTCAACCAGTTTGAAAGGAATCAAGTGTGAGTATTAATCCCAAGAGAAAACACTCATCAAGTAATATGAACTAAATGGGTGTTCAGCAACAAACATCAAGTAATATGAACTAAATGGGTGTTCAAAAACAAACTGGATGAAGATGGAAACATCATCAAGAATAAAGTTAGGCTTGTTGCACAAGACTATAGTCAAGAAAAAGGTATAGACTATGATGAAACATATGCTCATGTTGCCAAGTTAGAGGCAATACACCTACTTCTTGCTCATACATTCATTACGAAATTTAAATTATATCAAATGGATGTTAAAAGTGCTTTCCTGAGTGGTTTTCTAAAAGAAGATGTATTTAACCACCTAGTTTTGAAGATCATAAATATATTTTAATTATTGCAATAAAAAAATTATAATTAATTGAATCCACTAGATATTTTAAAAATTATTTTATGTTTATTACTTTAATTATAAATCGGGATATAGCAACTTTGTTCTTTTAGATATTTTAATTCTTGCGTTTATGAAAACTAATCATCAAAATATCTTTCTATATTTTTTTCTATAGAAAACTTTCTATAAAAAAACTTCATATAATTAAGACAATATCGTCTAGAGAAACTAGACTATCTAGCAACTCGAATTTTGAAGTTTAACACAACACTTAACGAAATATCATTTAGTAAAGTATAAGGTCTAAACAAAGTATATATGAGAACATCCTTATTAAACGCTAGTAAGATAAACTATGACATGTCAGTATAAAAGAATAAATAACATTTGACAAAAGCAAGGAGTAGTAAACGATGTATGATTTATCAATTGTGGTAATACTTTGATAAGCACATACTCACGTTAAACATTTATACTACGAACCATGCTTCAACTCTATCAACATAATAAATGCATGAATGAATTGTACCTTTGTCTACTTTATTTTCTCTCTCTTTGTTTGTTCAAATGGTAACAATACTAAGCTTTGCTCAAAAGCAATGCACACATGGATCAGAAAGACGTTGTAAAATAGGAAGAGATGCCTGGAATGTTTCCCTAAACCTTTATGTCATGCCATAACTATACAAGCTCTCATTGCTAAAGTAATGTTACTCTTACAAAGATGCATAAAAGTACAAATTTTCGTACAAGAAGCCACCTACTCTCAAGAAGGTCAACTCTCTCTGAGTAACAGTCAGCTTTAAAAGAAAGCTATATAAGGAGGACTTGCTGAAGAGAATAGAAGAACTTTTGCTATCATTGTATCATCATACGGGAGCATATGACCGTGCAAATAATTCAGATGCGGTATAGTACGACGAGTGAATTGAGAGAATTTGGGGAATTTACAAGTTTATTTTAAATAAATTATTTTATTGAGAATTTTATTTTGAAATCAGTTAGAATTATTGTTTATTTTTGGTTAATTGTAAAGACTTATTGAATTTGGATTTCCGCAATGATATTAAGTTTTAAAATTTTGATTTTTTACTCGTAACCGCGACATCTCAAAAATTTCGGTATTACAAGAGACACCTCTTTATATTGGCAAGACTCTCTTCTAAAAACCTTAAAAGCATGATCTCCCACCCTTGCACTCATTGTCTAAAAATGAGGTCTTCTAAGGAGTGGACAATGGTCCACAAATCCTTTCCAATGAGGGGAGGACATATTGCCACTCATAAAGCACAATCATCTCCATTGCTAGAGTGTCATGTGGTCCTTACTAAAGCTAAATCCTCTCCAATGGAACATGACACATGGAACATACTTTCCACATGGTTTGAATGTCTAGCTTAAGGAAAAACCCTATACTAATTATGCCTTAATACAAGCCTTAGACAAACCTAACTACTTGGCCGAAATACATGGCCTAAAGAAACCTACACTACTTGGTCAAAATACATGGCCTAAGGAAACCTATACTACTCCAATATATATGTTCTATGCTGACTCCAAAGGTGTTCCAAAAGGTAGAGTTTAGACCATCTTCCTGAATGACTTCAACTCTTCTTGTAAATGTTTGACCATGACTAAAGGGTATGCCATCATGTTATTCTCTTTAAAAGCTTACATCTTCTGAGCCTGTTCTAAGAACAAGAGAAAATCTCAAGTTATCAGATTTCATTGTATTTATCCTTTCTTTAAGAGTTATTCAAATTTGTATTTGTAATCAAACAATGATTATGTTTGTATATTCATAAGTGAATTAAAGTACTTGTATTATTTAACTGACTTGAGCTAAACGTTCTAGACAGATTGTCTATGGTTGATACCAGGAGTGGTTAAACCCAGACAGGTTGACTAGGGGAACCAAAAGTGGTTGATAATATTTGTATACCAAAAATGATTTATACTTGTTTGTAATCTTGTATAAGATTAGTGAAACCCCTTAAGGGAGATTCTACGTAATTATGTTTGAGTGAACCACTATAGAAATACTTGTGTTATTGTTTTTCCTCTTAAAAACATTTTCTTAGATGTTTACTTAAAAACACGACCATCTAACAACTTCTATAGTTTATCTAACACTCACAATAATTAGGAAATAAAAGTAAACAAAATGAAGAAAAAAACGTGAATAAATACAAAAGATAATATCATCCTGTGTGTGTTTAATTTAGAAACTCATGAAATCAAAACAACCTCTCTTTTTTAATTTTTTTTATGGATAATATACTAATATTATTAATATTTTGAACTACAAAATAAAAAATATTTTTAATTGTGAAATGGATATTTCTTTTGTGATGTCAATACATCTCCATCCATTCTCTTTTATCATTATAGTTGTGTTTGTGCGTCTATCAATTAGTTTATTCATTTTTTTTTATTTGTTTGTGTCAAAAATTTATTGGGTATTGGAAACACTACAATTTTTTTCCTATTTCTCACGTTGCTACCGTATTTTTAGTGTTTACTTTAAAGAAGAATTGGTAATTATCAGTGACTTGGATTGACACAACATGAGTTGACAAAAAGCAATGGAGTCATATATAACTTTAATGGGTCATTATTCAAGTGGTGATCAATTAGTAAAATAATTCATATATATATATATATATATATATATATATATATATATATATATATATATATATATATATATATATATATATACACACTTTCTAGATAGGAAAATAATAGAAATTGATTTTTTTTTTCAGTTTTGGAATAGAAAGAGGAGAGAAAGATGGGAAATTAAAATTGGAAGAAAATAAATACGATAAAGGATCGAAAAATAGTAAAGTAGAGAAGAAAGTAAATTTATGTTTAAATTAACTTTTTTTTTCTTGTTATAATAAGCTAATTCGAATAAGTTTCCTCAAACAATGTTGTTTTCAAATTAAATTGTAAGAGATAAGTATGTAAGTTTTTCCCATAATTTATACACAATTTATTCTTTATAAATTTTCTTATAATTTATTTTCTAAAATAATTCAAATTACTAAAGACATTTAGGTGTTTAGGAAGACTAAAGTAATTAATTAGTTCTTATTTTTCAAATTATTCTTATAGATTAATTTATTGTACTTTTTATAATTAAAATAAGTAATTTATTCCTATATTTTAAATTACTTTTAAAGATTATATTATAATTTTAAAAAATTATAATATTTATTAATGACTAAATTAATTTAAATAGTATAATTAAAAATTGTGTGAAACATTTTATTTCAAATTTTAAAATCCAAAATTTTCAAAATCAACCGTGAAGAGTGGATGTAAATTTAACAAGGACATCCATCAATGTATTATCTGTCATTGAAATCTTACAAATAGTCACTGATTTTGGTCCAAATAATCAAATGGAGATACATGGCATTAGTGCATTAGTGTGCATTCACCAATAGCAAAATGATTATCCAATTTGGTGGGAAGAGAACCTTCTCCATAAAAAAATGGTACAAGAAAAAGAAAAGAACTGGAGAACCACCAAATTCAAGCTTTTACCACCAATGAAAAAGAGAGAAATGTTGAAATCAAGCTTGTGTTACAAATAAATAAACAAGATAAATCAAAGATTGTTGTATAAAAGGTGTTCACTTTAAACATCATTGACATGTATAAAAGATCTATTTTCCTGGTTCCTAATATCTTTTACATTAAATTTAAATCTAGGATACCGAACATAAACAAAACTACTATTTAATTACAAAAATTACAACCTAAATTTTTCACTTCTTGAGCTTACAAACCTAAATGCAGTGTTATTATATATAGATACATTTTCTACTGGTGTACTTAGAATATATTCCTTTATCCGTGTATGTAAAAAGGTTGAGATTCATGTTGAAAAAGGTAAATATGGATAAATTTAGATCAGGTATTTATAAAATCTCTAGTATATATGCAACCATTAGACAAAAGACAGAGGAAAGGGTGGCAATAACAACTACAACTAATGGTTTATAACGTAAAGTATTGAAATCATCAAATGACATTGGACTAGAATAAAGAAGGAAAGAAGATATAAGGAAAATTGATCCTTTAGTAAATAATTAATAGCATATCAAGTTTTAATAATTTTAAATTCAAGAAATGTTTAAATTTGGTTCTGAAAAAAAGGGGATGGTATTTAATCCTTTACATGGGATTGGATTGTTGGTAATTTTGTTTTGCTTATAACAACTTAAAAAAAGACACTATTGCTTCCTGCACCCCAAATTAGAGAGATTTGGAAAAGTTGAGCAATTGACGAGGTGCAGGAAGTAAAACCCTGTACAAAAATACAAGCCCAAGACTCACTTACCTTGCTATCAAAAATCCACATTTCAAAAAGTATTTAATAAAATATCATTTCAAGATAATAAACTCTAAATTATTTTAGAAAGTCTTTTTCTATAATCATAAATTTTATTGAGATATTTTGAAATGAATTCTTTACAAAGGCTAAAAATCTATTCCTTATGTCATTCGCATAGGATGTACAATGGAAAGTGATGGAGGTGCAACAAGCAATTATTCTATATTAAAGAACATTTTTAGTTTCTTTAAAATTGGTTATAAAATAAAATGGGTTGCCTTTGAAAACTTAGTAATAGGATGCGGATTGGTAATAATATGGTGGTGAGTTTTCGGTAAAAGTGTTTTTTCATAAAGTTTTAAAAATTTATATTTATTTCATATATAATTTATATTTATTTTTATTATGTTTTCAAGGCACTGGATTTTGAAATAGAAAATTCATTAGATTTCAAAATCTAGTTTATATAAAGTCATTAAATTTCAAAATTTAGTAAAGTAAATCACCAAACTTTTAAATGTAATTAAGAAAATTTTCCAGATTTTGAAATTCACTAAATTACAAAATTCGGTCAAGAGAGTATCAGATTTCAAAATCTGTTTTAAGAATTTCCTACTTAAAAAAACACCATTTGAAATTTAGTTAAGGTACTAACTAAATTTCAAAATTCGGCTAACTACTTACTCACCGAATTTTCAAATCCAGCTAAGGAAGTCACCAGATTTCAAAATCCAATTAAGGAAGTTGCTGGATTTAGAAATCCTGGATTTCGAAACCTGATTTACATAGTCACTAAATTTTGAAATCCGATTAAGATACTTCCAAATCTAGATAAGGAAATATCTGAATTTTGAAATTCAGTTAACACTCCTACGAATTTGGAAATTTAGTTAACACTCTTACAAATTTCAAAATCCGATAATTATTTCTTTGAGTTTTAAAGTTCGACTAACAATCTTATCGGATTTCAAAATTTGGTTAACAATCCTACCAGATTTTGAAATCCAATATTCATCTTTTCTTTTCTCTATTTTTTTATTTTTTATTTTAATTTGTTTTAGTTGTGTTTTAATAATGTCTTTATAGGTAGTTATACTGTAAGATGAAAGATTATCCTTTCAGTTTGATGGATTCATAAGTAAATTCGAACTTCATGTGAGATTTCTCTTGCTGGATTAATGAAATGTGTGAGAGAGATTATACCTATAATTTTACAACTAATCATATTTTTCCATACGTGAAACTTAATTGAGTGGGTTTGACGAGTTTTTTTTTTATCTTGGCTCTCTTCTCATAATTATAAGATATGATAAAGCTATTGATCAACCTGGAGAAAGACGTTTATGTTGTTAAGATGTGAAAGGCGTGTAAAGTACATGAAATACAAATTTGATGTTCATCATAGTATATACTACACAATAAAATGTGAGTGTCCTTTTAAATTAGGTTTAATTGTTTTCTTTGTCCCTAGTTTGGGTGTAGTGTGTCAAGTTCGTCCACCTTTTTAAAAAAATTTCAATTTCGTTCAAACTGGTTTAAAAGTTTCAATTTCATCCAAACGTGGTAAAATTTGCTTTAATCAAGTCCTTTCCGTTAAATACAGACTAACGGGGTTAACTTTTTTTCTCTCTCCTCTACTTTTCTGTGCAAAGCAGTTTTTTTATCAGTACTTTACCCCTCTGCACCTCTGGATAAAGTGATACAAAATAAGTAAAAGATGTTTACTGTACTTTTAATGATATTTTAAAATTAAGTAAATAATAAATGGAAAGACTTAAATCTCACACTTTGACAAAACTTGTCTCTCTCTCACTCTAACAAATCTCACACTCCTTTTCATCACTTTTTCTTTCTGATTTCGATCAAGAACAATACTTTGTATTATTTTTTTATTTGATTTCAAATCTAATCTTCATTCATCATCTTCAAGTTCGAAGCACCGGGTGAACCAACAAACCCTTGGCTTTGGCTTTCTCATCATCATTTATCCCGTTCAAAAAAAGAATTAAATTAAAATTAAAAATAATCATGAACATTCTATTATAATTAAATTTTAATTTAAAATGATTGTTTATATAATTAAACATTTTTTATTCTAATTTAACTTTAGTTAGGATGATACTATTTTACATAACGAATGAAATCATATAAAATAAAAAATAAAAATATATAAGTTTTTATTTATAAATTATTTTTCAAATATAATTAAAAAATTGTATGATAAAACATCAGTTGAAATGAATTTTATCTTTTAAAAAACAGTTTAAAAAAATTGTATCACAAAATATAACAAAATATATTTGTATTAAAAAAGAATTTTAATTCTAAATAAAGGTATATAAATATATAAAATACGTTAATATTATTTTAACTAATAATCTTATTTTGATTATTTAACTTTAAAAAAACTTAAATAAAATTCATTAATAGTGAAGAAAATTATTTGTTAAGGATTTTATCTGTAGAAATATGTGGGTACAGTTTATTTTTTTTTTTTCGTCTTACAATCACGTAGATGTTAGGTTGTGTATTTTCCTTCGTATTTATAATATAATCTAATAAATTCAATTTAATTTTAAATTACTCTATAATAAAATAATTAGTAAGATTACTGAAGTGCAAGTTTTAAAACACCTTTCATTATCATAAAATAATTAATCTCTAAAGTATTGTCTTAATAATTAAATAAATCTATATTATAAACAAAATTGACATTGCAATTTTATATATAAACTTAGAAAACAAGTAGTATATATTTATATAATGTTAAAAGAAAAATCACCATTGCAATGATATTACCAAATTGTCAATAAATTGGATGTGAATAAATGGGGTCAATTGAGATGAATTAATAGAATTTTGTGTCTTTCATGAAAGGCAAAGTAGGTTGAATATGGTTATAGATATTTTATACAAATAAAGTCACCAAAAAGTCTTTCATCAAAAAATTATTTAAATAAATCATATGACTGAAAATTATGATTTCACAAGTTTTAACAATTTTTTACTCATTTCGTATCGCTTTACCGAGAGGTGCACAGAAGAGTACTAACAAATAGTTGCTTTGCACAGAAAAGTAGAGGAGAGAGAAAAAAAAAGTTAACTCCGTTAGTTTGTATTTAACGGAAGGGCTTGATTGAAGCAAATTTTACCACGTTTGGACGAAATTGAAACTTTTAAACAACTTTTGAACGAAATTAAAACTTTTTTAAAAGGGTAGACGAACTTGACACACTACACCCAAACCAGGGACAAAGAAAGCAATTAAACCTTTAAATTAAGAGGCAAACCAATTTCTAATGGAGAATGGTGGATATTGAAGGTAGAGCCGTCAATTTAGACTCCCTTACATGGTTTGGCCCTGACCCACGTAGGTTGGGACCAAAAAAACTCACATGGCCATAAGATATATTATTGATAGACTCATTGTAATAAATTAGAATAAAGAGTATGTATTGTTATAAGTGAGAAAGTATTAGAGATAGAGTTGGGTTGATAAATATTAAGATATAGAAAAAGAGGTGGTTTTGTGTTTAAAAACCTTAGAAACTTTAAATCAAAGAGAGAAAACAGAGGAAGAGAGCAGATTGGCGTTTTGGGAGAAGAAGAGAGAGAGCGACGGGAAACTCTTAGTGTAAAGGAAGATTAATGGTGTTTTAGGGTTATAGATAAAGTCTTAGGATTGGCCAAGTATGGGAAAACTTGCCTTTGTTTGTTAATTATTGTATGTTATATGTGTTCTTGGTTATTTTGATTAATAATCATTGTTTGATATATGTTTATATGATTATGATTATGGTTGTATGTTCCTCTTCTTGGGCAAGGGTTTATGTATGCATGAGCATAGGGTTTATGAAATTTTTGTGTTGGGTTTTCCTATGAATGTATGTATGGTTGTTGGGTTATCCCAACAAAGAGTTTAATGCCAAAGAAGAATAAAGTTATGAGGCTTAGAGGCTTTTCCATGCAAATGTATGTCTAAAGGTGTGGTAATAATCATATACATTATATTTGGGTTTTATTGGATATAACATGCCAATGATTGAGTTTGGATGATTCAAGTGATGTATTAAATGTGTTTTAGTATGTTTACATGGGTATGTGATGCATGAATTCATGTATGATGTGTTGAGCATGTTTCCATGTGATTTAGGCTTAACGTATGTACGTTTGAATACTTGAATTATGTCCAGGATGTGTTTCATTTCGGCAATAATTGATTATCATAAGTGAAAATCGATTATTTGTGCGTCAATATTGAGTTTAGTGATATTAATTTGCGCGTCGATATTAATCACTTATGATAATCGAATATCCCTTCCTGTATGATGTTTTTGGGTGATAATATTTGAGATAATTGATTATAAAAAGTGATAATCAATTATCACAATGTATTTTTGTGAAAAATGGCAAACTTGATTCAGAAGGGAAGTGGACCAAGCCTAGGAAGCAGTGGAATGCATTACTACTCAAGGAAAGAGAGTAATGGGTATGTTTAGAGTCAGTTTTGACTTGTGATTGCGAGTGGACCACAAGTGGAAGAGGAATACACAAGAGTGTGCGTGATTAATGAGCATGAGACATGAGATTAGTTTACTTGTTGTACCTAGTAAATCCTGGTTCTATCTGCGGATAGGTACTCCCTTTGGCATTGGTTGTTAAAAAGATAGTGACATTATCTTTGGCAAATAGTTGTAGAAAAAAGAATGGTATTTGAGTGTTGAATCTTTTTGGTGAGGGGGGTAAATGTTCTGCCTTATGTGATAAGAGAACAGGTCCGAAGCCAGAAGAAGAATGACTCTAGTGTATCTGTAAGGGGAAGCTACAGATGGAGTTGTAGGAGCAACTACAGTCGGTGAGGTAGGGTACAAGGATGTGACTGAGTCTTGTCATGATGGATTTCATGGCTTGGTGATGCTCAAGGTGCGATTCATGATTGGGATAATCATTTTGATGGTATACCTATGATGATGATCATGGTATTGTGGATGCTCTATGTTGATAGTGGTGTTATTATAATGGTTATAGTAGGTAGTTAGCATAGATGTTAATGAGTGCATAGACCAATGGTCTATGTGTGAGATGTTAGTGATGACATCAAGGATTAGAGATCAATGATCACGGATGGAGGTTTGAGGATCGAGGATCGAGGATCGAGTAATTCATTATGATTTAATTGTTTATGTTAGTGGATTACGATTCCTATTGTTATTATTTCTGTGTGGGATGTTTGATTATGGTTGATATAATCAAAAGGTATGTATCTTGTGGTGTGTTGATTATGGTTTATATAATCAGTATGTATGTATATTGTTGTTATGATTGTTTTATCGGTAGCTTACCATATACATGTTTGTATTTGTGAATGAAATTATCAGCGATGATCGTATAATGCATTATATGTGAGTAGATGATGTTGTAGATGGTGTTGAGGAATGATAGATTCGAGAGATAACGGGGGACAGACTTGCGATTTTTATTCAAAGTTATTGCATTTGAATTTTAGACAAAGTAATTGAAATTGTTCTATTTCCTTCGTTATTTCTATTAGACAAATGTTTTTTTGAACTATTATGTTTTGAAATAAATTATGACTTTAAATGCTGAGAGTTTTGAAAATACGTTTCTGCACAAAGCTAAAGTTTAAATTTTTACCGATTTTTTAAGTAACCCGTGACACATTGGAAATTTGAAGCGTTACATAGGACGTTGAAATCCTTGACCGACTAAATATAATTAATTTTTCTTAACTGACTAAATATATTTTTAAAGTATATAAGATAATCATTTAATTTTGTTGTGCAAAAACTTCGACTATATTTGTCATATATATATATATATATATATATATATATATATATATATATATATATATATATATATATATATATATATATATATATATATATATATATATATATATATATATATATATTTTTTCATATAAACATATTTAATTTAATGAATGTTTATCAAAATTAATAATACAATATTAAGTGGTTTATGATTTATTATTTTTCAATATTCACTAAATTTATTACTATTTTATTACTATTAGAATGAATACTTAAACACTATATGCATTTTCTATGCTAGTTGTTATTAATGCAATTGATCAACATATGCATTTAGTTTATTAGTTTCTATTTTTTTTATTCTTGTAGTTTTTTTAATTATACATCTATATATTTAAATTATTTTTTATGTTGATTGATTCACTTTCAAAGTATATGTTTTACCATCATACATACATAAATAAATAAAAAAGTGAACAAAAAGTAATATAAAATGTTATCTTTAACCCAAAATTTTAAAATATAATTTTATTGATTTTTTTATATATATTACATTTTAACATAAAACTTCTATCTTTATACTTCAATGTCTAATCATGTCGATTTTCTTATTTAGAGAATTAAAAGAAATTAAAAAACTATTCAAATGTTATAAAAAATACATAATATATAAAAAATTAATTATTTATCACAATATAAAAATTCACTCCTTATTAATTAAGCGAGTAATTTATATTTTTTAAAATGTTTATTTGATTTCAAAGACATTACAACCAAATTAAGATAAAGAAAATTAATTTTATTTGTTTAACATCAACAATTTATTACAAAGACTACATTAGTTACTGAATATGATGGAAGCGATAACTCGGGTTTTTCTTTTTTTACCAAAGTTAACAATTAATAAAATCATTAAATATCTAGCAAAAGGGGTGAATTGATGAATTATAAAATTTAAAACTTTCAAAAAATATTTCACCAAAAGAGATGTCTTTATACTTTTCTTAAAACGCAAGTTAAAAGATTTTTAATGCAGCGGAAATTTAATCGAATGCGTGTAAAGTATAATCGATTGAATGTAACAAAGTAGGGATAAAAAAGATCAAACACTGAGTTTTTATACTTGTTCGACCAAGCCTACATCTAGTGTCTTTCCAACCACAGGAAGCCAATGCACTATAATGATCAAGGTTTTTACAACAAGATTTTTATAGAGACCTCACGTCAAAAATATAAAACATCTCTCTCTAACCCTCTAATAAAAATATAGGCAGTACACAAACAGACTAGCGACAAGAATCCCTTATCCTACAGTTCAACCCCTTTGAGGCACCCTCAAAGTCAAGAATGCACGTCCTTCTTCCTGTAATCACAACAGGGAACTCAACCCAATCTTAAGCAGATTGTAGAACCTGATTTTGCAGTAGACACCCAAATATGCAGTAGACACCTAAATATGCAGATAGATCAGACTTTGAAAACTCAGCAATTCTTGCTCTTCAAGAAATCACAATTACTTTATCACCACGATCAAACTAGTTTCTTGAAGCTTTTTCTCTTTCTGTAAACTTTTCACTTTTGTGCAAAAGAATATGAAAATGTAAGAAACACAAAAGTCTATACAAAAATCAAATTAGCGTCAATATATAGATGAACTCGTATCAGACGCAACATAATCGACTTTGCTACTAATGTAGTCGAATACACCAATTCAGTTATAAGAGATAGTAGCAGTCAAAGCAATTAATTGAATTCACTATTAATGCAGTCGAATAAGAATTAATGCTTGGTCAACACATTTAAAAATATAGTCATTGTAATAGTTATATCAAGCATTAACAGATTTCAAAACAATAACAAACTTAATCGAATATATGTCTCATTCAATCAATTATGCAATAGTGTTATGCAAAGTTTTGAAAACTTTTCTCTTTGAAAAACTCTCACAGCACACTTGAAAAATTTTGTACAAATACACGAGTTTTAATCGATTCACCCCATAATGTAATCGATTTCAAACTGTTGTTTTGCCACACATTTAAAGTTCAACATTTGTGCTTATGGTTTTTTTAATCCAAAGACATGTGTCATGCATTCATGTATAAAATCACATATATAACACAGTTAAATGCAATGAACAACACAACAACACAATCATGATCATATACGCATATAACATGTAAGCATAGAACATGTAACACATAAAACACATGTGTTATTAATTATGTGTTGTCATCAATCAAAAACTCATATATTACTGAGATTGTGGGTTCAGCTAAACTAGTGCTCCCCCTATCAACAATCTCAACAATGTTGATTAAGTCTTGATTTCTTCTAAGATGTGGCACAAGATTCAATAGGGTGCTTCTACATGTGAGTTTTCTATGTTCCAATCTATTTAGGCTCTCACACTATCAATTTTAAAATTTGATTTTTGAGTCTCATCTTGCAAAAGACTCTAAGCTACCACTCCCTCATGACAATGCCAAATTCAAGCTCATTCAAAGGTATTGTTTTTCGAAATTGAAATCTAAGAGTAGGCTTTCTTTGGTTTAAAATCATGTTCCAATATTTGTCTCAAAAGTTTTTCCCTAGAGTGGCAAGCTTGAAAACTTATGTACATCATATTCTAACTTACTAACTCACTTATAATTGTGCTATCAAAATAAACATCATGCAAGGAATTTAAAAATAGTTGTAGTAAAATAAAAGGTGCTTGAAATTAAAATTGCAAGAATTTAGAAAAAAAAACTTTTATATTTTATTAGGAAGACAATGGAAATTTGATAGAAACTTCGTACACAATGGTCTTTCTAATGAAATTATTGTCCTACACAAGATGACGAAAATCCATCTAGGGAGCTTAATGGAGATCTATCCAAGGAGCTATAGCTAAGACCAGGATTAGAATAATGAAAGAAGAAGAAGGACTTCAATGACTTATTCTCTTATAGAAGATGGTGTTTTCAAGTTTGTTCTTTCCTTCTCTTAAGCCTTGTAAATATGTACATAAGTTTTTTCTTTAAACCTTGTATTTTGGCCAAGTTCTTATATCATTTAGGCTTGTTTTTTGCCATTTCTTTGCATTTGCTTATGGGATAATCAATTATTTCACCTAATAATCAATTGTTCCAAAGAGTTTTCAGGTAAATATAAATTTTTTACTGAAATAATCGATTATGAAGTGAAATGATTAATTATGCCAGTCAATTTTTTATAGCATACTAGTTTTGAGCCTTTTTTTTACTACCTTCTTGAGTGGGATGCAATCTAACATGTTTTGGGTTTGCTTTGACATTAAGGAACCTTCTAGAACTTGGTTTAAATGTGGAGGCTCCAATAGATTGCATCTATAAATAGGAGTGGCCACCTGTTGAAAAAGGAGTGTGGAATGAATAATAGAGAGAACTTTTGCCCATTTGTAGTCTCCATTTCTCTAGGCTCACTAGCATAGATGTCTTCAAGATGTCTGCTAACCTTTTCTTGATGGTTGACCCAATATCCTTCAAGAAACACTCTAAACAATAAATTAAAAGGAGTATGAGGTGTGGGAAAGTAGTGTTCCTTCCCATAAAGTTATTCTACATGAAGATATTTTAATACAAAGATCTTTAGAAAATGTTCATCATGTTGAACAACCATCATACCTCCTTTTTGTGTCAAGGAACTATTTCCTTCCATACAAAATATTTTGAAAGAATTTGATGGTATATTTCGTAAAGATTGACCTATTAGGATTCCTCCTTTTAAGGGAATAGAACATGAAATTGATTTACTAACTGGGTTAGTCTCCTTAATAGTCATGCTTATAAGAAAATCCCTAAGAAACAAAGGAGATAAAGTCTCGAGTATAAGATTTGCTAGATAAGGGTTGGATTTAAAAGAGTCTTAGTCCTTATGATGTGTTTGTCTTATTCCTAAAAGGGATAGCAAGTTAAGAATGTGCTATGATTGTAGAGCCATCAATAACATCACAATAAAACATAGGCACTCAATTCCTAGACTAGATGGTATGCCATTTTATTCTCTAAAATTGATCTTAAAAGTGGTTATCACCAAATTTGAATCAAAGAAGGTGATGAGTGGAAAACTGCTTTCAAGACAAAATTTGGATTATACAAATTGTTAGTGATGCCTTTTGGTCTTACTAAAGCTACTAGTACTTTCATGCAGCTTATGAATCATGTCTTGAGGGATTGCATAGGTAAGTTTGTTGTTTTCTATTTTGATGACAATATAATGTACAGTAAAAGTCTACATGATCTTGTAGGTCATCTTAGGTTAGTCCTCTTCATTCTTAGGGTCAATCATTTGTTTGCAAATATAGATAAGTGAACTATTAAGATGTCAACAAGTGTACCGAATCGTATCAAGTAATAATAAAGTGGTAAGACCAAGTATCGTTTCCCAAAGGACTCACGACACTAACAAGTTATGTGAGTACTCAACTAATTAAGACTTTTGAAGAACAATGTAGTGGTTTTGAATGCAAATACTATTAAAGTAAACATGAATGTAGTTTTGACCAATTGAAAGAAAACACAAAGTTCAATGGATGAAGTTGAAAATATGATATGAGTATGTTGTTGGGGTTTAGATTTCACCAAGTTTCCTCTCATGCATGTATGAATTCATCTTCTTCATTAATGTTAACATCACTCTCTAAATTACTTAAAACCCGATCCCTCGGCAAAGAAAGTATATCCTTAATTACTATATCACAATCCCTTGCATCCCTAACAATTAATTATGCATTACGATTAGGAGCTTAAGATGACCAAAATTCATATCCCCATCCCTGAGCAATACTGCTTTTGGGAGCAATTCTCCAGAACATGAATTGTAAGATACCTCTCGGTACTCATGCAAATCATAAATCATGCCATGAATTAGTTAAACATAACAAGCATTGAGTAAAGAAGAATTACCCTAACAATTAATGAAAGAAGCATATATAATTAAGATCAATTCAAATACATGATAGTTCACAAGGTTACATCACCCCCCAACAACAAATAATGTTTAGTTCCCCATCGTCATGGAGAAACTAGATGAACAATGGAATGAAAAGGATAGAAAAACCCTAAAAACTAAATAGGAGAGCTTCCGCATCCACTTCTACCCTTAGAGAGTTGGAGAAAATATGAATTTGTGTCAATTAAGTCAAGAGACACCTCTCTAGGTCGAGCTAATCCTTAAATAGGGCTAAATTGGGCCATGGGCCAATGTTGCCACCGCTCAACGCCCCTACTTAGGGCGCTCAGGCGTGCTTGCGAGAGAATGGCGCTCAGTGTCCAATGGAGGGTGCTCAGGCATGAAACGTTACAGGAAAGATTGCGCTCAACGCCCCAAAAAGGGCGCCCAGGCATGACTGCGAAGCTCCAGCGGTGAGGGTCATGAAAAGGGTGCCTAAGCGTGAGTGCAACCTTCTGGTTCTCTTTTTGTCCTTTATGAGTTCCAACTTCTTGACAACTTAACTCCTCTTCCAATTCATCCCAATTCCCTACAAAACAAAGGGGATTTAGTGATAAAATCTTCAAGTGTAACCTCAACTGTTTTATTTACCAAAATAAACCAAAATCAAGATAACAAACAAGTTTCTAAGTCAAAAAGGGTTTATTTGATATCAAAATTTACTCTTAAATAACGGTGAAATCAACCATTATCATGAACCTTTTGTGTTGATAGTATAATCTTATTAGGATTTTGTTGGGTGTCACACAACAACCAAATATACCATTAAGTATACTGGATAGTTTATGGTATAAAAAGTGTCATACCTATAGGGATTTGGCAAAAAATACAATGTTTTAACTAGTTTGATCGTTGATAAAATAGTGAATGAGTTGTAAGATGTACCAAACATATTCAATTCATGAAAATAGAGTAAAATGCGTGATAAAATTGTTTAGATTAAAAGCAAGTGAATTTCAAATGACTAAAATGAGTTCATGTTAGACTCCACCACTTTGTCCATCTTTTGTAACGATTCTATTGTTAAATATGATGGTCAGATAAGCAAGTCCTCAGAGTTCACTTTGAATGTAACTTTAGGTCCATACTCGGCACCTAGAGCCTAGGATCTTCAAACTTGAGTATGATCCCTAAGTGACTACTTGAATGGATCATCTATATTAAGATTAAGACTTTATAGCTAGCTGCAACCTTAATCATATTCCTAGCATCTAAAAGCATACAAGAGAATTGATTGAATCACAACTTGAGACTAATTCCCCTCAATCTCAAGAGTGAAATAAGGTGAGTGATCAGTTCATCTAATAATAAATATAAACCAATTCACAATCATGTAATTAAAAGAAAACATTCATAAATGAAATAGTACTTAATATAAGAGAGTTCAAAGTGGTTTACATCTCACTTTAACACCTAGGAGATTTAGCTCCTCATAATGAATGGGAAGAAGTTAATACACATAAAGGATTTCATCTCCTAGTCATCTAATGATGTTCTTTAAAGTACAAAGGAGATAGATGAGAAAACTCTCTAAAGTCTCTCCCTAAATTTTTCTAGAAAGTTTAGTAGAATGTCTCCAAAAAGGCTCTCCCAAAACCGAGAGGAAATGTTGTTTATATAGACTTCTAGAGCATGGCTTCAGCAATGGCGTCATGGCTCTAATTATGAGGTTTCCTCTTGTGGCGGGTTTCCTTTTTGGCTTGGGCCTTGTGTTTCTGTGTTAGAGCCTCCTTGAGATAACTTCTAGGAGAAGGATTCTTCATGGCTTTAGCCTCATGTTAGGTTTGAGGTTTCCTTCCAATGTGGGTTTCTTTGTGTGGCACAAGCTTTAGATTCTATGTTATGTTCCATTCAAGTCAATTTGCTGTATTTTGCTCATAATTCCTTTGTGTTCTTCATATTTCACCTTTGACATTCTAAATTCATTAAAACCTACAAAACAAGTAAAATTAGGATTATTAATATAGATATTTAATGGAATCAAAAGCAAGATAACTGCCAAATTAACAGTAGCATTAACTCATTGGTCACTTATCAACACACCCAACTTTAAACTTTTCTTTTTGCCCTCAAACAAATCTAAAAACTAAAAGATAAAAGATATTTATACAATCAAAGGTAGGTATAAGGATTGAATGCATTTGTTGTTTCCTTATTAGATGTTACAAGCTATGAAAAACATGAATTTTTCAACTCTCTTTTTTCAAAAACATTAGTGCAGGTTTTCACAGCTTTTGAAAATTTGCATAATTGTTCATGTGTTCAATCTTTTCGCAAGAAAAAATGTTCTAGTATGGTGTTTTGCTCTCTCCAAACTTTGTACCCTTTGTCAATGTACTTCCTACACTTATTTGATGTGGATCACGAGGTCTTCATAGGCTTGTATCGTGGCTTGGCTGCAAAAGCATTCTGGTTTTTCAAGTTAAGCAAAACTCACTAAGAAAAAAATGAGGTAATTAATACATGCAATGAGTTGTTCACTTTTCCCTTCCAACCATTTTTTAGGCTCAAATGGATAATTCATTCATTTCTCAAGCCTATTATTTTTCTTTTCATACACCTTTTCTTTTCATAACTTTCATTTTGTGTTTTTTGCAAACACACCTTTCGCTATTAATTCTCAATTACTAGCATTTCTTTCACGTTTTCAATATACTCATTTTATTTAACCTTTTTCGCATTCCTATTAACCACATACAAATTGAATTCCTCATCTTTTTCATTGAGAAAGGTGAGTTAGAATATGTTTTGGGTACATGTGTGTGTTTTAAAGGTTAGGGTGCAAAAATTGATATGTTCACTGGTGCAAAATAAGACTACAATGTCTAACATTCAATGTTAGAAAACGCAAAAACTAATATTAAAAATGACTGGTGACATTGTTGTAAATAATGCAATAATCTAGACATCTAAAACACAAACTTTTGACGTTATTTAACTAATGACCTCTGACCACATAGAAACAGACATCCTTTAACGTTGGTTATAACCATCTTCGAAGTTATATTATTATACCTTGAGTAAAAATATATTGTCCGCTTAGGCAACCGCAAACGTCCATACCAAAATAAATGCATCTGAAATGCTCCTTATATTCCCCATAATTTCACTTTCCGATAGAGTTTCGGAATTCTTTGTAAAACCTACACCTCCATTCACCAAACCTTCGCTTCCCCAAAGAGCTCTCGAAACCAACTTCCATATTGTTATTTTTCATTCTCTGAATTTATTAACTCCTTCAAGTTCATAAAAGCAAGGCTTTTCTTTGTCATTGATTCATCATCTTTATGAATACTTTTTGTGAACTCATAACGGTTGAATATACTGTTATCTGTGATGCAATTTTGATACTAAACCAACCTTTTTTGACTCAGAAGCTTGCTTGAACTCATGTTTTTAGTTTAGTTTTGTGAATAAGTGAGTAGAGGTTATACTTTATGATTTTATCACTAAATTCCCTTTATTTTGTAGCTAATAATGTGTCTGGGAAAAATCTCCAACAATGTATAGAGTTGAATCAGCCATAAAAGCAAGCAAAACAGCAAAAAAAGTGAGTTTTAGAATGCTACCGCCAGGGCTGAGCGCCCTTGAGGGGGCCTGAGCGCTAGTTTTTTTTCCCGCAACATGCCTGGGCGCCCTTTCGGGGCGCTGAGCGCTAGTTTTCTCGCAGTTTCGCCCGGGCGCCCTAAATGAGGGCGCTGAGCGCCAACGTGTTGGACCTGGACCCGTTTTCTGTTATTTTTTTGATCTATTTAAGGACTTGGACGTCCTAGGGATTGTATCTCTTGATGGCTTGAGCATAGAAACACATTTTTCGCCCCTTGAAGGCATATTTGGGGATGTGGGAGGTCTCCTCTTCAGTTTCTAGGGTTTTTCTATCTCTTCCATTCCATTGTTCATCTAGTTTCTCTTTGATAATGGAGAACTAAATTCAATTTGTTGTTGGGTGATGATGTAACCTTGTGAACTCTCATGTATTTGAATTGATTCCAATTTATTTATGCTTCTTTCATTAATTGTTATGGTTATTCTTTTATGCTCTATGCTTGTTATGTTTAACTCATTCATGACGTGATCATTGGTTTTCGTGATATGGAAACATACGAGGAAACCTAGATCTGGAGAATTGCTCCCAAAAGCAGTATTGCCTAGACATAGGGATATGAATTTTGGTTATCTTAAGCTTCTAATTGTAATGTAGAATTAATTACTAGTGATACAAGACATTGTGATCTAGTAATTAAGGATAGGCTTTCTTTGTCGAGACATAGGGTTTTAAGTACTTTAGAAAGTGATATTAACATTAATGAAGAAGATGAATTCATATATGCATGAGAGTAAACTAGGTGAAATCTAAACCCCAACAACATATTCATCTCATATTTTCAATATCATCCATTCATTATAGTATTTAGCCTCAATTGATCAAATTGCATTCATGTTTATTTTTATTGCATTTGCATTAAAAACCCCAAAAATTGTTTTTTAAGTCTTAATTAGTTAAGCAATTACACAACTGTTTAGTGTCGTGAGTCCTCTGGGATACAATACTTGGTCTTACCATTTTATATTTCTTGATATGATTCGGTACACTTGCCGACATCTTAACATGAACCTTAAAGGTGTGATAGAAATTCAGAGGCCAAGAGTTAACATATCTATATTTCAAACAGTTTCTCCATTTTAAATAACTTAAGTTTCTTTTGTTGGTGTGGTTTTCATATTTGTGAATAAGTTTTGTAACAATAGAGTTGTTTTTCCAATCCTCAAAAGTAATTGACATCAGATTATCACAAAATTCGATGTCATTTTGTATATCAATTTGGACAGTGTTCCATTGCACATATACTCACCCACGGTTTAAGTTTTTTGAAGATGCCTCTTGTCTTGCTTGAATGGTTTTCATATTTTTGCTTTGGTTTTGTAACATTGGAGATTTTTTTATATTGACGAAGTAGATTGATGTTGACCAATACTACCATCCGACGTCAATTACATATTCTAATTCATTTCTTAAATTTCTTGAAGATGTTTCTCATAATAAGATTTTATTACATTTTTCTCTGAAATTTGATCATAAGAAACATCTTCAGTAAAATTTGAAAAATGAATCAATCTTAATATTTCACAGGAGGGTGAATCTATTAGATCAAACAATAGAATGATTGTGGTATTTGTAGGTGAATTTTAGACGCCAGAATATGCATTAATGGATGTCAAAAGCTTCGTTGGTAAACACACTATAATTAATGCTTCCAACCATCCATTGTCCAGTCATAATAGAAGTTAGACCTTGGCATAGTTCGACGTCCATGATTAAGGCCATACCCGAATCAAATTGATATGCAATTAAATTGTAGTATATACTAGGAAGTGACTCCTAGGTCGTCTCTCAAGGACCAAATGTGGTTCAGGAAATAGGTCAAACACGTAGTGGGGGAATTTGAACAATTTTACTAATAAAGACATGAATTAAAACACTGATTAAGGACAAGTTGGTTATTAGCTCTCCAGCAATGCTTCCAATCCTTGATTACCAATAATTATACGCTTCTTTCACCCTAATCCAACACTGATTATTCTACTAAGTGAAGACTAAACACAATTTTCATAATGCACATACTTAATCAGTTTGCTCTACCACAAATTAAGCATTTGTCGTTCTAATCTACTTAGTGAAGATTAAATACAAATTAGGCAACTAAGCGAGTACTTAACTGCAAGCGCAAACAAATTATCTGAGGCGAGGTCAAGAGCACAATGACAACACAATTATCTAATGGAAACATTGAAGTTTCACCAATCACCAACACAGCAGAATTCAAGCTTCCATTAACATGAGTTCAACAAAGCAAAACGAACTATAAAACATCAACAAATCTATAATGAAAGTACAGAACCAATAACAGAAACACGAAATTGCAATGATACTACAAAATGCAAATGGAAAATGAAAACAGATGGGAAAAATGCACAACACTAGAAAACCAATTAAATTGGAAACGAGAACTGGGACTGGAAAATGAAATCAAAACAGAAATTGCACAAGCTTATAGAAACGAAATAGGGGAAAACTAATTTGGGGAAACGTAATGGCAGCACCACAAAGAATATCCTAAACAGTAAAATGAAATTTCATTAATCTGAAAACGAGTTCACAAGGAAGATGAAATGAACAAAAGAGAGAAAACAAAAACTTAATGGGATATCTCTTTAGAAGCTCAAAACAAAAATTGAAGAATGAGAGAGTAATCAAAGAGTCTCCCTCTTTGGGCATTAAACCCTAGGTAGTAAGTCAGCCGCTATAATTGCGTTTCTCCAAAAATGACCAAAAATTGGCCCAATGGTGCTAAGTCTGCCCAAAAATGCAAATCTGGTCCAACAACATAAAAAACCGCAAATAAAATATAATGCTGATGTGGATGAATGAAAATGATGACGTGACCACTCTCTTTATGTCGCAAAATACATTTTCTAAAATTGCCCTAAAAATAATAATGGATATAAATAAGACCAGATAATTCAAATTAATTAAAAGAAGAATTATTGGTCAAATTAAGCACAAATAGCAAAACTGAGGAAATATTAGACATTTAAGCATAATTTCGTAATTAAATCTAGTACAAGAAGCTAAGTAAATAAGAGAAAATATTGATTCATCAAAATAGACCACACTTACTCTTTCCACTTTTTGGCAAAATCAAGACGCATAACAAGGAACAAATCAAAAGACAACAAGGAAGTGACACAACCTCAAGACACAGAAACAAAAAGACACACAAGTAAACAAACAGATTTACACAATGCTCAATGAATCTGGAAAAAGAAAATGAGTAGACAACATCCAACACACAAATAATCAGAGAAACAAGATACTCAAGGTAATCATCCAAGCAATCCAAACATGGCAAAATAATCAATCAGCTCAAGAAGTGAATAGAAGCAACAGAACCTCACAGATGCACTATCATTGTATCTCTCAAGTGTCCAGGGTAAATAATTTCAACTGAAAACACTCAAGAAAGCAAGCAACAAACAGACTTGGAAAGCCTCTAATATCAACACTTAAAATATATGCATTTTCAAATCAAAAGATCTTTTCATTGTTTTAGTAGGGCAAAGAGCAAGTATTATTCAATTTTTTTTTTCTGATTTTTTCTATCTTTTCTTGTGTTGTCTCTTTTTATTTCTTATCTCTCTTTTTTAGAACATAACTATAAGAGACAAGATACACAACATATTTACAAAACAAAACAAGAAGAGAAACCAACTAGTCAATTCATGAGAATCCCAAGAAATCAAGATAAACATGCAAAATTGTACACAAGACACAACAAAAACAACCTAGAAAAGAAAAAACCTAAACAAAGAAAAATCTCCCCCAATAGACCACACTTAAACTATACAGTGTCCTCAATGTGTCACAAACATAAGATCAAAAATCAAAACAATCAAAAGATCTAGACAAAGTGCAATAAAAGTGAGAAAGGAAGGAGAAAATGAAACTCCCTAAGTCAGGGGGAAAGTGAAGCTGGATCGAGCATAGACGTCTCCACCATAAATGCATCCAACAAAGAAAGATTGTTGAGGAAAGGCTTCAGTTTGCGCCCATTAACCTAGAAGCTTTTATCTGTGTATGGACTTTGGATCTCAACTGCACCATAAGGATAAACATTAGAAACAATAAAAGGTCCAATCCACTTTGACCGTAACTTACCCCCATTAGTCTGAGCCTAGAGTTATATAACAACACTTTTTGCCCAACCTCGAAGTCCTTTTTGACAATTTGAGTGTCATGGAACTTCTTCAATCTCTCCTTGTAGAACTTCGAGTTTTTATAGGCTTCCAAATGGATCTCATCAAGTTCATTCTGTTGCAACTTTCTTTCCTCTCCAGCTTGATCCATAGAGAAGTTGTAGGTCTTCACAACCTAGTATGCATGATGCTCTATCTTAACTGGTAAATAACATGCCTTTCCAAAGACAACCCGATAGGGAGACATCCCTATAGGTGCTTTGTAGGCAATCTTGTGCGCCCAAAGAGTATCGTCCAACCTGTTGCTCCAATCTTTCCTGTTGGGCTGGACAATCTTCTCTAAGATCCTCTTTATCTCCCTATTTGAAATTTCGGCTTACCCATTGGTTTGGGGGTGGTATGGTGTAGAAACTTTGTGCACAACCTCATATTTCTTGAGCAAAGCCTGCATTGATCTATTATAGAAATGAGTTCCTTGATCATTAATAATGGCTCTAGGCCCTCTAAACCTGCAAAAGAGGTGAGATCTAATAAAATCTACAACAACTTGAGCATCATTAGTCTTGGTGGCTCTTGCTTCCACCCATTTCGAAACATAATCAACAGTTAGGAGGAAATATGAAAAACTAAAAGAGACAGGAAAGGGACCCATGAAATCAATACCCCAAACATCAAATACCTCACAGAATAGCATGGGATGTTGAGGCATTTGTTGTCTCCAAGAAAGTGATCCTCCTACTCTCTGACATGGCTCACAGGTGCTACAAATTCTCTCTGCTTCTTTGAAGATGGTGGGCTAGTAAAATCTGTAGTCATCAAGCACCTTGCGAGTTGTTCTTTGTATTCCCAGAAGACTACCATGTGAGGAAGCATGACAGAATTGCAGGACTGAGTTTATCTCATGGTCGGGTATACATCTTCTTGTTACTTGGTGACTGCACAACTTCCACAAATAGGGGTCATCCCATATTTAGTATTTAGCATCATTCTTGATTTTTGCAATTTGAGCTCTAGATGCTAATTGGAGGAAAAACAGAAGCAACTAAGTAATTCACAATGTTTGCAAACCAAGGGGTAAACCAAAATTGTCAACAAGCTCTCATTAGGAAAGTCATCTTAAATGGCAACACATAAACTTCATCCTCAACTCTTTCAATCTTGTTGAGGTAGTCTACAACCAAATTTTGTGCTCCACTCCTGTCTTGGATTTGCAGATCAAACTCTTGGAGTAGGAGCGTTAATCGCATCAGTCTCAGCTTTGACTCAACCTTCTTTAAGAGAAACTTTAGAGCTACATGGTCAGTAAACACAATAACAGATGAACCAAGCAAATAAGATCTAAACTTATCAAGAGCAAATACAATTGATAACCGCTCTTTCTTGTATGTATGTATATATAATTTATTTTATATAGTTATGTTAAGCTTAAATTTGATGTTTTAATATTTATTAAAATTAAGTTTGAATTTTAAAATTAACTTTGAATTTTAGGTATCTTTTCTCCTTATCATCATCTTTATATAGGATTTTGGTTGATATCCTTATTTGTCTATTGTAAAATGGAAAATATAGTTTAAGTTAATTAATGAATGAATCCATTTGACATGTCTTCTTTATTGTCGCAACCGGAATCGCGACGGGACGACGATCAAAAAAAGAAACGGGTTTTAAAAAGAGATTTGGAGTCGCCACCATAGTTTATTATGGAAAACTATGGAAAAACCTCAAAATGATAAAGCACGGTCCACGAAAACCATATTCTGGGTTCGGGAATCGGTTACGTGTAGGGAAGGTGTTAGCACCCTACAACGCCTGCCCTAAGGCAGTACCTTTAACTAAATGCGCGAATATGATGTGGTTTTCAAAATGTTTAACTATCCCCTAAAATAAAATTATAAATAAACAAAATATATTTTTTTAGTTTTTTGGGCCCGACAAGGATTGACCTTGCTCCTACGTATTCTCATTCAAAATGAGAAATCAGGGTTACGTAGTTCTAG
>NW_025903825.1:42185-65371 GCF_018835915.1 Vigna umbellata
GTAGTATCTGAGTCTTGGAATATGCTTATTTTCGGTTGGTCTGATCTTTAAATCTTGAATTGGAGTATTTTGTTTCTGTATGATCTTGAATTTAAATGAGAGTATGCTTTTGTGTTGATATCTAGTGTGATAGTTTTGTTAAATGTGATTGTCGATTATGTTAGCCATTTGTATGTATTAGTGTTTATTTTTGTATTTTGGTAAGGATTAGAAATTGTCTAACGCTCTGCCAGATCAATTTATTATTCCCCAAACATTTTATTGCTTTCCTTATTTATTTTTTGTTTTGGAAGGATTAGAAGTTGTCTAACCGGTTTGCCAAATTCAACTTCTTGTTTCCCCAAATCATTTATTGCTTTACTTATTTATTTTATTGCATTTTTGGAATGATTAGAAGTTGCTAACCGGCTCTGCCAGATTCAACTTCTTGTTTCCCCAGACATTGTTAATGTTGTGTGTTATTTAATTTATTGTATTTTTGGATGGATTAGAAGTTGTCTAACGGCTCTGCCAGATTCAACTTTTGTTTCCCCAGAAATTATGTATTTATCTATTTTTTTATGCATCTTTGTGGAAGGATGAGAAGTTGTCTAACCGGCTCTGCCAGATTCAACTTCTTTGTTTTCCCCTGAATTTTATATAATATTATTTTGATGGTAAGGGCAACTAATTTTGTATGAATTTTATAAATATAAGAAGTTGAACTGGTGTTCTCTTGCGAACTGTTTTCATACTTTATTATATTGGTGTTATAACTGAAACTGTTTAAATTGTACATGTTGAGTGCGATGAATTTATTGAAGGAGTTTGTTGGCTGAAATTGATCTTGTTGGAAGGTCTGGAGTAAGGGTTATCTGTAATTGCTTATATATGAGTATTAATAGATATCAGATACTGTTTGAGGTGTTGTGAGATGAAGTAGTAAAAAATTAAAATTAGACATTTTAGATTTAGAGCATAAGAAAACAAGGTAGAAAAATTAAATAAATAAATTGATTAATTATTGAGGCCTCCCTTTGTTGGTTGGATAGAGGAACCTTAAAAACCTGAGTTGGCACATTCCTGATCATAGAGCAGCCCTGGCCTGGTCCAGTCAGGTGTGACTAGTCATATGTGCTGACGTTCGGAAGGTGAGTTTGATGCGTTCAGACATCTGGGTCCTCTCCGGTGACCAATTGGAGTAAAGAAAATCTCTACTAGATGAAAATAAAATAAAAACAAGTTGATTGTAGATGGCATAATATTATCATGGTAAAAATTTCATAGATATTTTATTTATTATACATTGAGCCCAGACTTTAAAATGTAGTTCCTACGATATGTTGATATATTTGGTTGATCCATGATCTTTGTTTGGTGATGTAAATAGTTGAGTTATACCGTTAGGCCAAAAAGGAGTTTATAATTGAAGCCTAATATATGGTAATATGTTTAATTTATTGATACCAAAACGGTTATTATAAATTCTTGATTAAAGAATGAACATGATTGAGTTGGTGGATAAAGGGTATGAAATTGTTGGTTTTATGAAATGTTGGAGTGGAATGAGAAATCATTACTTATGAAATGATGTTTACTACCGGGAGTATTATGTTCGAGTTATACCATGAGAGTTTGGTATGAGCAATAGTAACACCTGAGGTTTATGAAAGCAGGCGGAAAGTGGCTGACCATATAGGCTTTGGACATAAACACATTGATTCGTTAAGTTATAAAGAACAGCAGAGAGGGGTCGCACCATAAGGCGTCAGAAGTAAGACATAGTATATAAGTGAGGGCTTAAGGGAGGCAGAGAGCGGTCTGATCGAAGGCTCTGAGTAAGCATGGTACACTGTAATTTATGGAATAAAGCTTAAATGAGAAGACGATAAGATATTATCATTGAGCGATTATGATAGTCTTTACAGGAGATAGAAATGGAGACAATTAATGGAATAAAATAGAAGTATTTTATAATTAAAAATGTATAATATTTTTTAAGATTTTTGATAAAGGTTGGCTTACCCTTTATTGTTTGTACTATGATCATATAACTCATGTTATATGTGATTAGATAATGTTGCAGAATGCGTGGTTGAACAAGCTTAGAGATGAAGAGAGATGCGGGGTAAAACTTTCAGGGTTTTTGTAAAAGAATAAATTTGTATGGGGAAGATTATGTTGTGTAAAACTTATAAGTTTGAAATTTCAATGGTGAAGACTATATTGTTTAAAGTTTGTAGTTGGTATTGTACTTTGGATTAAATGAATAAAGTTGATTGTTATAAGAGATATCAAATATTTAGTCTCTTACATCAGAATACCCTTATAATAGTAGGGTGTTACAACGAGCGTTCCAAAAGAGGCCCAATGCTCCCGGACGTACGCTCATTTCTGGGCCTGGCCCAGTCCCTGCTTTCTAACCTAGAATTTCCTAGGGGTCAGAGATTCATCCTCATTCCCACTCCTTCACGCCAGTTCGCACCTTCTCCAGAAATTCAAGGTTTCTTGTCAGCACCACAACTGATCACCACCTCTGCCATAGCCGGCCACGTCACCTCAAACAGAACACGCCTGGCCTCGCCGGCGAATGGCGCACCAGAAACCAACGAGTCAGCAAGACACCACCATCTCCACTACTTCTCTTCAAAAACCAGATTCTCAGCGAAAGATTTCCTCCGCCTATCTCCGATCCATCACGTCATCCACACCATCATCATCAACTTCACCATTGCTAAAACCTCCACGACGACCACAACCACTGCCACGATAAGGCTCCCCGTGCCTATCCTCGTCCACTTCCTCGACCACCTCCACGCCCCCTACACGGCCACCATCACCTACAGGACAACCTTAGCAACGCCACTACCACCACCACACAGCAGACTACCACTTCTTCGACCACCTCCACGGCCCCCTACACGGCCACCATCACCTACCAGGACAACCTAGCAACGCCACTGCCACCACCACACAGCAGACTACCACTTCCAACCCGCCAACCACAAAAACAACCAGCCACTCTCTCATCTCAAAACCCGCCCAAAGTAGGGGGGGGTATTAAGCACATCGCCTCCATGTTCCCATTCATCCTCACCGAAAGAGCGATTCCAGTGGAGGAGATTCGGAATTTCAAAGGGTCCACTTGAGTCTTGGGACGTCAGGGTTTCACGAAAAAAAGGGTTTGCAATGAATAAAGTGGATATTACTGGGTGTTAGCATTTTGGCAGTGTTTTTTTACTGGGTTTCCAACGAGACGTTATGTATGTATATGGTAACTATGGAATCGAGCTGACCAATGATGATAGCCAGCGGTCATGGAGAAAGATGATGACCACACACCATAATGTTTTTGAACAGATTATAAGCACTCCTCGTATGCATTATCAAAACACTAATTTTAATCATACATGAGAAAGAGAAAAAAGGATAAGCTGCATACCTGAGAATTGCTCGGTATTGTCATTCAGATCTCCTTTGCCTCCTCCGATGATCTATCTCGGCACCCTCTTAAAAACCTTTTTTTCTCCTCTTGATTCCCTCTACGCTCCCTCCCTTCCAAAGATCTCGGGCCTCCCCTTTTCTTTTTTCTCCCCTGATCCAACCAAATCCCCCTCCCCAAAATCTTAGAAAAATATTCCCTTCTAACCACCTTGTCCCCTCCTTTCCAGACACGTCCCACATACCCCTTTCCCAGCTTCTTATTTTATGTTTTATTTTTTTCAATTTTATTTTATTTTTTTTAATTATTTCAGTTTTAATTTTATTTTTTCAATTTTGTAATTATTTTGATAATTAACTCTATGTAAAACAAATGAAAAATAAGAAAATAAAATAGAAATTGAAGCAAAGATCTAAATAACATAAAAATAGAATAAAATAAAAGGTAAAATAAAAAAAAAAAGGAAAATAATAAATAACCAATAAAAATAAAATTTTTTTTACAACCCGGACAAAATTGAGTGTTGACATTTATTATTTATTTTAAAAGAGTTTTTATTATATATAAGTCAAAAAAATAATTTGCTACTTTGATGATATTCAATGTCTAAAGAGGCATGTAGTAAGAGGAGATTAAAACATCAATAAAGATATATGTACAAATCTAAAGTCATGTATCTAATTCAGTTTAAAGAACTTTTTTTTTTCTTTTTCTTTCAAGAAAGCAATCTCAATCAAACCAAATCAAGTTATGCGTTTCGATGATTTTTTTTTTTTCACTTAGAATTTATATGCAGATATCCTGAATAAAATTAATAAAATAAAGAAATGAATGTTCATAATATTTATTTTGGACATCACATTTTAAATGAAACAATTTATGATGTTCCATAAAAAAAAGTAATTAAAAATCTATGATTCATTAAATACTTTTATAAGTTTTACTTGAAAATAAAACTGGATATTAAAAGTGTTTAATTGACATATTTATTCCATAATAAAGGTAAAACACTTATTAGAGTCTAATACAAAAAAAGTTATACAAATAAAAGAAATATTCATCAATGCTAGGTTATAGTTTTAAATAAAATTAATTTTATAAAAGTATTTATAATAGTAAGAAGAATCTTATAATATTACATCATATTAATTTTAGTAAAAACATACAAATACTTTTTAGAATAAAAGAATATTGCAAAGTATGCTAAATGGCACAACATCATGTTATTAAATGAGTTTAATATCTATAATATTTAAACATTAAATATATTAAAATATATATATGTTATATATATATATATATATATATATATATATTCAATTTTGTAAACTAAATGACAATGTAAAATATGGTTTTCAATGTCCAAATTAAATTCTTATTTGGTATAAGAAGTAGACAAAAATATGTAGAAAAACACATGACAATGATGTATGATTGTGTTAAATAATTATTATTGTTTTTTATCATCCAAAATAACCCTATTCAATTAAATGTTTATAGCTGTTACATGTATTTTACAAAAAAAAAAATGTACGACTCCAAAGTTGGTGGACAACTGGGCCTAATACTAGTGAAAAGTACAAGAGTGTTGTTTTTGTTGAGCCCAGACAGGTTTGTATGACTGTGTTCGTGGATATGTCTTGCTTCGTCTCTTTCTTCCACCGGTGACTCTAAAGTACGCACACGTTGTTCTTTCGGCTGAGGCAATTTGGAAAATGGGAGTGGACTATTACAAACTTCTTCAGGTAGATCGAAGTGCCAGCGATGAGGATCTCAAGAAAGCTTATCGAAGGCTTGCTATGAAGTGGCACCCTGATAAGAACCCTAACAATAAAAAGGATGCTGAAGCCAAATTCAAGCAAATCTCGGAAGCTTATGATGTACGATTTCTCTCAATAAAAAATTTTCTTCGTGCAGTGCCAATTACATATGGAAAAAAGTTAAAACTTATATCAAAGTTTTAATGTTTTTTGTCGTTTCTTTCTTACAATATGAACTTTTAGGTGTTGAATTTTGTGTTCTTGATAATTGGAATTGTGGGTTTTATGTCGACGTATATTTGTAATTTTTGTCTCCTTATCTCAATGTAATGCCGATTGGATTGTGCAAGCAAAGGGTGAATTTATCAGTGCTTCCATTTCTTTTACTAATTTTTGCAATTTGAAATTTGGGGTATCTAGTTTTGCAGTTTTGAGGTTTTTTCTTGTGATTTGGATCCTTGGAATCATGGGTTATGGTGGTGATTTTATTTGTGAATAGGTTTTGAGTGATCCACAAAAGAGGGCAGTGTATGATCAGTATGGTGAGGAGGGATTGAAAGGGCAGGTGCCACCTCCGGGTGCTGGTGGATTTTCCGGTGGCACTGATGGTGGATCAACGACTTTCCGGTTCAACCCTAGAAGTGCAGATGATATTTTTTCGGAGTTCTTTGGGTTTTCGAGTCCCTTTGGAATGGGGGATATGGGTGGCCGTGCCGGTCCATCTGGCTTTCCCAGATTTGGGGATGACATTTTTACCTCTTTTAGTAGGAATGCGGCTGGAGAAGGCTCTGTCAATGTGCCAAGGAAAAGTGCACCTATTGAGAGAACCTTGCAATGCAGTTTGGAGGATTTGTACAAAGGGACTACCAAAAAAATGAAGATTTCCAGGGATGTGATTGATGCTAGTGGGTAAGATATACAGTTTTAACTTGTTACCAACTTCTTTTGCTTCCATTCGTGAACAACATATGAAGTTTCTTGTTGGAATTTTTATTCGATAGATATGACTTGCTAAATTCCCAGTTAGGTTGGATTATTTGCTTTGTACTATATGGTTGTTTGAGTTGGATAATCACTTCTCTCGATAGTTTTGGTAAACTTGAATTTGAAATGTAGGTTCACAGTCTCGTAGCCACAGAGTAATAAACTTTTCTCTAATAAAGTGCTGAATAAATTCTGTTATTCACGATTTCTTTTATGTATATGAAGATCTGTAACTCGTAGTACTTGAGTTGGATCTGCCTATTTTCTTGGAATACACTGTTTCCTTGAAGAATATTCTTAATTTTTTATGTGAATATATATGGCACAGTACTTTGTTATCATTGTGTTAGTAATTTAATCCAAAAAGAGATAGAAAAATTACGTGTTATTCATTCAAAATGAAAGGTAGTTAGTTATGCTGTATGACTTCTTGGACATATTTTATCTTGTATTAGTTTCCTTTCCTATCATTCTTCATGCAAACATAAAGGATTTTTGTGGCGGATTCTAAGAGTTATAGATTATTATTACTATGATGTTTTGTCATTTTCTGTTCAGTAGGCTGGAAAACTGTTGCTAAATATGCAAGTTCTACGTATTATCTTGTTTTTTATTTTTACTAGATCATGTGCATTCTATAGCTTGCTGCCTTTGTTGGTCCATATTATTTGGTATGCTCATAAGCACCAAAGAAATGTCATCTGTGTTCATAAGTGCAAAATTCAAGGAGATCTGAGTGTTCTTTTTCAAAGATTCATCTTTGTGCTGTTTTAATCTGGAAGGGCTTGTTAACTTTTTATCTGTATTGAGCAAATACCACTGTGTTAAAGGTTTCAATACCCAAAAATATCCAGGGGAATGAATCTACTAGTAAGATGGGGATGTTAAATATCGAGGTTAACCTGGAAATGTGGAAAAGGGATAGTTGCTTTGTTTATTGACATAGAATAAATGAACGGGAATTTAGCCATAAAATATTCAGTTTAACTCCATTCTTAGTGAAAGAAGAGGCAATTTAAGATAGTATATTGCTTGATAGAAAAAAAAAAACTGAGTATCAATACTATATGTATTGATGGTGTTATTCTCCAATCAAATTGGTGTTGTATCTTTGAAATCAATGCTGATTTTATTTTCTAAGAAGAAAGTTGCAATTATTGGTTTTGATTGGTGAACAATAACAATATTGACTATAATGTTCATCACAGTTTTCTCCTAAATGACTTGGAGATTTTATATCCATTAGAACTGTGATAAGTAGTATGGTCCTGGACAAATGGTATAGGCATGATGGAAGATTTTTTATATCCAAAATGATTGAAAATTCCATTTTGGACTGTGTTTGATTGGAACATACATGGTTGAAAAGTTTTTCACCTCTGTATTTGCCTGGCTTACATTGTGCTTGTGGTGATCAGAAGTTGGGCTTTCCATCCAAATCTAACTTTGAAATCAAATGCCAATCTCGTGTGTAGTTTTAGCCATGAAGGGAGACTTCGTTGACACAAAATGGAGGGTAGGGACAAGCTGTAATTCTCTTAAGAATTCCTCTAGGAGTGTGTGTAATATATGTGTGTGTGTATATATATATATATATTCACGTTGAAGCAACACATTTTCTAGTTTATTATTTCTTGCAAATTAAAACTATGTCTGCAATTGATTAAAACTAGTTCCAATACCCCAAAACTATGAAGCACCAAGTGGTGGAGAAAACTCCTAAATTTATGTTAAGTGGGAAACTTTAGCCGTTAGGCATGTTTATATAGAATGCATATTTTGTAATATACGTCTAAAAATAATACATGTGAGACAGTGAATTATCATCGTAAATGGTTCTGATATCATGGAGAATTTTCTTCACGTCATTGACTAGTTGCGTCAAAAATAGAAGGATATTTATTGCATGGCATATACTAATCTATGTTCTTGAAAATAAGGACCCAGTTGTTTTAATATTCAATAAGCAACTGGCTTCTTTACATAGAGAAGGAATAAAAGTGATTCCCCTGTTTTTTATTTGTTGACTTTACGTATTTTAAAACTAATAGCAAGTTGGAATAGTAAATTGAGTTAACTGAGCAAATAATCTACTAGTTTTATTATTCTGTAGGAGGCCCACCACTGTAGAGGAAATTCTAACCATTGAGATCAAGCCAGGTTGGAAGAAAGGAACAAAAATAACTTTTCCAGAGAAGGGAAACGAACAAAGAGGAGTTATACCCGCTGATCTTGTTTTTATTATTGATGAAAAACCACATGGTGTCTTCAAAAGGGATGGCAATGATCTTGTTCTCACACAGAAAATATCCCTTGTTGAAGCTCTTACTGGTTACACGGCTCAGCTGACAACTCTTGATGGCCGGAATCTTACCGTAACCACCAACTCCATCATCAGTCCGACATACGAAGAAGTGATCAAAGGAGAGGGTATGCCCATTCCCAAGGAACCTTCCAAAAGGGGAAACTTGAGGATCAAGTTCAATATCAAGTTCCCCTCTAGACTTACATCAGAGCAGAAAACTGGCATTAAACGATTATTGACATCTCCATAAACTCTGGTGATGCGTCTCCTTACCACATCAAATCGTGAAAGAGTGGAATTACTTACTCAGTTTTCAATTTTCATATGGAAATTCTTTCCTTTTGCGAGCTGGTTTCTGTTATTAGAACAGTTTATTAGAAGTTTGATATTTGTTGTTTCATATTTTGTCTAGTTTTTTGTTTCTCAATGAAAAAAATTCTCTCGACCAATTGCCTACTTGTTTCTACAGAAATGTTTTGGAAGATTTCATTATCTACGCTTGTAGATTAAGTCTTTATTTTTGTCATCACCCTTTTTGGCTGTATGGCTTGGTTAATCACTTATGCAATCCACGTAATGGAGGGTTGGTTGACTACCAATTCAACATGTGCATGTAAAGAAGACTTGCTCTTCAAGGTTGAGGGCTTTTTGGTCTTTTATTATGGAAGATTAGTGATCACATAACATGCTTTTAATCAAAATGATTTCTTCAAATATTGGCCATGTGTCACTTTACTAATGAAGAGGATTTCACCTTAATAGTGATCATGTGTCTTCCTTTTAATGGAGAAGACTTTTCCGTGGTCTTTAAAATATTATAATTTTTTTTTTTACAATTTTGAGACACTTTTCTAAACTTATAAATAGAGTTGTCTTTTATTATATAAGTTTATCTTTGAATTTGAGTGTTGTTATGTTGTTAAAATTATGTTATTATTNGTGGACTATTACAAACTTCTTCAGGTAGATCGAAGTGCCAGCGATGAGGATCTCAAGAAAGCTTATCGAAGGCTTGCTATGAAGTGGCACCCTGATAAGAACCCTAACAATAAAAAGGATGCTGAAGCCAAATTCAAGCAAATCTCGGAAGCTTATGATGTACGATTTCTCTCAATAAAAAATTTTCTTCGTGCAGTGCCAATTACATATGGAAAAAAGTTAAAACTTATATCAAAGTTTTAATGTTTTTTGTCGTTTCTTTCTTACAATATGAACTTTTAGGTGTTGAATTTTGTGTTCTTGAAAATTGGAATTGTGGGTTTTATGTCGACGTATATTTGTAATTTTTGTCTCCTAATCTCAATGTAATGCCGATTGGATTGTGCAAGCAAAGGGTGAATTTATCAGTGCTTCCATTTCTTTTACTAATTTTTGCAATTTGAAATTTGGGGTATCTAGTTTTGCAGTTTTGAGGTTTTTTCTTGTGATTTGGATCCTTGGAATCATGGGTTATGGTGGTGATTTCATTTGTGAATAGGTTTTGAGTGATCCACAAAAGAGGGCAGTGTATGATCAGTATGGTGAGGAGGGATTGAAAGGGCAGGTGCCACCTCCGGGTGCTGGTGGATTTTCCGGTGGCACTGATGGTGGATCAACGACTTTCCGGTTCAACCCTAGAAGTGCAGATGATATTTTTTCGGAGTTCTTTGGGTTTTCGAGTCCCTTTGGAATGGGGGATATGGGTGGCCGTGCCGGTCCATCTGGCTTTCCCAGATTTGGGGATGACATTTTTACCTCTTTTAGTAGGAATGCGGCTGGAGAAGGCTCTGTCAATGTGCCAAGGAAAAGTGCACCTATTGAGAGAACCTTGCAATGCAGTTTGGAGGATTTGTACAAAGGGACTACCAAAAAAATGAAGATTTCCAGGGATGTGATTGATGCTAGTGGGTAAGATATACAGTTTTAACTTGTTACCAACTTCCTTTGCTTCCATTCGTGAACAACATATGAAGTTTCTTGTTGGAATTTTTATTCGATAGATATGACTTGCTAAATTCCCAGTTAGGTTGGATTATTTGCTTTGTACTATATGGTTGTTTGAGTTGGATAATCACTTCTCTCGATAGTTTTGGTAAACTTGAATTTGAAATGTAGGTTCACAGTCTCGTAGCCACAGAGTAATAAACTTTTCTCTAATAAAGTGCTGAATAAATTCTGTTATTCACGATTTCTTTTATGTATATGAAGATCTGTAACTCGTAGTACTTGAGTTGGATCTGCCTATTTTCTTGGAATACACTGTTTCCTTGAAGAATATTCTTAATTTTTTATGTGAATATATATGGCACAGTACTTTGTTATCATTGTGTTAGTAATTTAATCCAAAAAGAGATAGAAAAATTACGTGTTATTCATTCAAAATGAAAGGTAGTTAGTTATGCTGTATGACTTCTTGGACATATTTTATCTTGTATTAGTTTCCTTTCCTATCATTCTTCATGCAAACATAAAGGATTTTTGTGGCGGATTCTAAGAGTTATAGATTATTATTACTATGATGTTTTGTCATTTTCTGTTCAGTAGGCTGGAAAACTGTTGCTAAATATGCAAGTTCTACGTATTATCTTGTTTTTTATATTTACTAGATCATGTGCATTCTATAGCTTGCTGCCTTTGTTGGTCCATATTATTTGGTATGCTCATAAGCACCAAAGAAATGCCATCTGTGTTCATAAGTGCAAAATTCAAGGAGATCTGAGTGTTCTTTTTCAAAGATTCATCTTTGTGCTGTTTTAATCTGGAAGGGCTTGTTAACTTTTTATCTGTATTGAGCAAATACCACTGTGTTAAAGGTTTCAATACCCAAAAATATCCAGGGGAATGAATCTACTAGTAAGATGGGGATGTTAAATATCGAGGTTAACCTGGAAATGTGGAAAAGGGATAGTTGCTTTGTTTATTGACATAGAATAAATGAACGGGAATTTAGCCATAAAATATTCAGTTTAACTCCATTCTTAGTGAAAGAAGAGGCAATTTAAGATAGTATATTGCTTGATAGAAAAAAAAAAACTGAGTATCAATACTATATGTATTGATGGTGTTATTCTCCAATCAAATTGGTGTTGTATCTTTGAAATCAATGCTGATTTTATTTTCTAAGAAGAAAGTTGCAATTATTGGTTTTGATTGGTGAACAATAACAATATTGACTATAATGTTCATCACAGTTTTCTCCTAAATGACTTGGAGATTTTATATCCATTAGAACTGTGATAAGTAGTATGGTCCTGGACAAATGGTATAGGCATGATGGAAGATTTTTTATATCCAAAATGATTGAAAATTCCATTTTGGACTGTGTTTGATTGGAACATACATGGTTGAAAAGTTTTTCACCTCTGTATTTGCCTGGCTTACATTGTGCTTGTGGTGATCAGAAGTTGGGCTTTCCATCCAAATCTAACTTTGAAATCAAATGCCAATCTCGTGTGTAGTTTTAGCCATGAAGGGAGACTTCGTTGACACAAAATGGAGGGTAGGGACAAGCTGTAATTCTCTTAAGAATTCCTCTAGGAGTGTGTGTAATATATGTGTGTGTGTATATATATATATATATATTCACGTTGAAGCAACACATTTTCTAGTTTATTATTTCTTGCAAATTAAAACTATGTCTGCAATTGATTAAAACTAGTTCCAATACCCCAAAACTATGAAGCACCAAGTGGTGGAGAAAACTCCTAAATTTATGTTAAGTGGGAAACTTTAGCCGTTAGGCATGTTTATATAGAATGCATATTTTGTAATATACGTCTAAAAATAATACATGTGAGACAGTGAATTATCATCGTAAATGGTTCTGATATCATGGAGAATTTTCTTCACGTCATTGACTAGTTGCGTCAAAAATAGAAGGATATTTATTGCATGGCATATACTAATCTATGTTCTTGAAAATAAGGACCCAGTTGTTTTAATATTCAATAAGCAACTGGCTTCTTTACATAGAGAAGGAATAAAAGTGATTCCCCTGTTTTTTATTTGTTGACTTTACGTATTTTAAAACTAATAGCAAGTTGGAATAGTAAATTGAGTTAACTGAGCAAATAATCTACTAGTTTTATTATTCTGTAGGAGGCCCACCACTGTAGAGGAAATTCTAACCATTGAGATCAAGCCAGGTTGGAAGAAAGGAACAAAAATAACTTTTCCAGAGAAGGGAAACGAACAAAGAGGAGTTATACCCGCTGATCTTGTTTTTATTATTGATGAAAAACCACATGGTGTCTTCAAAAGGGATGGCAATGATCTTGTTCTCACACAGAAAATATCCCTTGTTGAAGCTCTTACTGGTTACACGGCTCAGCTGACAACTCTTGATGGCCGGAATCTTACCGTAACCACCAACTCCATCATCAGTCCGACATACGAAGAAGTGATCAAAGGAGAGGGTATGCCCATTCCCAAGGAACCTTCCAAAAGGGGAAACTTGAGGATCAAGTTCAATATCAAGTTCCCCTCTAGACTTACATCAGAGCAGAAAACTGGCATTAAACGATTATTGACATCTCCATAAACTCTGGTGATGCGTCTCCTTACCACATCAAATCGTGAAAGAGTGGAATTACTTACTCAGTTTTCAATTTTCATATGGAAATTCTTTCCTTTTGCGAGCTGGTTTCTGTTATTAGAACAGTTTATTAGAAGTTTGATATTTGTTGTTTCATATTTTGTCTAGTTTTTTGTTTCTCAATGAAAAAAATTCTCTCGACCAATTGCCTACTTGTTTCTACAGAAATGTTTTGGAAGATTTCATTATCTACGCTTGTAGATTAAGTCTTTATTTTTGTCATCACCCTTTTTGGCTGTATGGCTTGGTTAATCACTTATGCAATCCACGTAATGGAGGGTTGGTTGACTACCAATTCAACATGTGCATGTAAAGAAGACTTGCTCTTCAAGGTTGAGGGCTTTTTGGTCTTTTATTATGGAAGATTAGTGATCACATAACATGCTTTTAATCAAAATGATTTCTTCAAATATTGGCCATGTGTCACTTTACTAATGAAGAGGATTTCACCTTAATAGTGATCATGTGTCCTCCTTTTAATGGAGAAGACTTTTCCGTGGTCTTTAAAATATTATAATTTTTTTTTTTACAATTTTGAGACACTTTTCTAAACTTATAAATAGAGTTGTCTTTTATTATATAAGTTTATCTTTGAATTTGAGTGTTGTTATGTTGTTAAAATTATGTTATTATTCATCTTATGTTACCAAAGGTTAGAGTGTTTCTTATAAGTTTCTTCTAACCATTTTTTTTCTAGAGTTAGTTCAACCTTTCTTGAAAGTACACCAAGTATTATAGTAGTCTTTATATGTGTTTAAGTCAATAGTTTTGAGGAGAAGTCATCATCTCACCACATTAAACTCATTATATGTGCACAATATTTTTGTCATCATCAAGCTTCTGAAATCATCAATGTTAACCTTGTCTTATAGCTATTTTCAACTGGTCCACATCAATTTCTTTTACACACAAAACAATGTCAAAAGCTAATATATTGTAAATGCATTCGAATTTCAAATTTAAACCTCGTATAGGTTAGAGGTAAAAAAAATGTTTTTGTAATCAAATGAAATCCCTTTGAGACTAGTTTTCAACAAAAAACGAATTAACACATTTAGAGATTTTTTTGGAGAAAGTTATATGCAAAATAGTTAACAAAGGTTAGAGATGCCAGAATGTAGTCATCAATGTTTTCTAGGTTTTGTGTGGTTGTTTTGAGATGTTTTTGGAGTACCTAAAAAACACTAGAAGAGAAGGTTAAATAGTGTTAATGAAAAAAAAATTCGCAACCCTTCTAATATAGCACGTCTGTCGAGTTTTGGATTTAACAAATGAATACTTAAATGCTCGACCTTGTAAATGATTCTGAATTATAGTTGTTTTTAACGTGTTCTTCAAAACATACATTGTACAGTTTATAAGAACTTCCTTAGTTGAATAAGAATCGTTTAGTGAGGAAGCTTCTTGTCTGTTGAAATAAAAACGTTGTTGCATGTTTTATGAGAAAAGAGTTTAGACAAAAAGATGAACAACAATTGCACAGGTATTTTTATACTGGTTTGCTCCAATTGAGCTTCCTCCAGTCTCCTCCGCAGAGGGTTTCACTATAATCTTCAATAATATTACAACTGATTATTCGCACCACTCTTGGTTTTCTCAATCAGCGAATAACCTCTTGTTACCCTAGACTGAATGGGTATTCACACCACTCCTGGTCTTCTCAGTCAGCGAGTAACCTCCTGTTACCCTAGACTCGATGAGTATTCGCACCACTCTTGGTACTAGACAACCTTACCTAGATTTCCTTAACTTCATAGAGTTCAACAAGTGTTTTAATTCTCTTCAGAATTGCAATCATCGATTGCTTACAAGTCGTTCACACTATTACTCTCATAGAGAGGATGTGATTACAATACAATGTCGTCTAAACACTCACAAGTGTTTTTCTCATTCTCTCTTTCTTACAACAATAACAAAATATTACAAATGTTAAAAAAGAAGTGCTTAGTTTCTCACACCAAGAGGGGGGTAAATTGGTGAAGCGTAAAAATATAAGCTTTCAAAATCTTTTTCGCAAAATAGGATGTCTTTACATTTTTCTTGAATCGCCAGTTAAATGGTATGTAATGTAGCAGTTCACTTAATCGAATACAATAACAGGTTAATCGACTGTAATGAAAAAGTGTAGGGGTCAGAGAATTCAAACTTTGGTTTTTATACTGGTTCGGCCAATCCTACATCTAGTGTCATTCCAACCACAGGAAGCAAATGCACTATAAAGATCAAGGTTTTTATAGTGACCTCACGTAAAAAATGTAAAACACCTCTATAACCCTATAATATAATACAAGCAGTAAACAATACAGACACTCAACAAGAATACCCTATTCTGTTGTCAAACCCTTTGAGGTATCCTCAAATTCAAGAACACAGTTCTTCTTCCTGCAAACACCGCAGGGAATCCAAGCCAATCTTCACAGTAAATTTCTTCGTGCAGATTGATTAGACATTCAATACCCAGTAAATCTTGCTTCTCAAGAAACCTCTAAGTCTTGATCACCACGGTCAATCTCTAGTTCTTGAAGTTTTTCTTTTCCTCTGTAAGACACACAACGTTTTCTGAAAGATATGAAAATGTTAATTCTCCAAAAGTTCTTATAGAATTCACAGCGTCAATTTATAGTATTACACACATCAGACGCATTTTAATCGATTTAGCTTTTAATCTAATCGAATACACTTCGCAGTTATAACAGACTAACAACAATCACAACATTTAATTGAATGCACATTTAATACAATCGACTCATAATAAATGCTTGGTCAATATATTTAAAAATATGACCGTTATGTCAGTTGTGACAAGCATTTAAGAGTTTTCAAAAACTTAACAGACTTAATCGAATACAAGAAGCATACAGTAGATTAAGTAAAAACACTTAGAACAATTTTTGATAACTTTTCTCTTCAAAATATCTCACAGCACACTTGAAAAGAGTTTGTGCAATCCCACGAATTTTAATTGATTCATCCCACAATGTAATCGACTTAAAATTGTTGGTTTGCCAACCATTAAAGTTCAACCAAAGATTTTGTGGTTTTTCATTTCCGAACACTTATGTTAAGCATACACATATAAAATCACATATTAAACATAGTGGTATGCTTTAAACAACACAATAATGTTCACACATATGCTTGTACAGATATAACACAGTAAGCAAAAGCATATATCATGTGTAACACAGTATACACATGTGTTATTATTAATTATGTGTTGTCATCATTAAAAACACAATCATCACTGAGATTGTGTGGGTTTAGCTAAACATGTGCTCCCCCTATCAACAATCTCAATAATCTCCCCCTTTTTTTATGATGCACAACCATGATTAATAAAACCATGTTCGTACACACATTCACAATCACATATTATATCAAATTCTCCAATTACATCAAATTCTCCCCCTTTGGGCATTATAAAAAAAGATATACAATTTGAAATTGAAACATTCATAGTCAATCAGATAGAGATGCATCAATTATAGTAATAGAATGATCTAGATGCTCCCCCTATCAATGACAGTCACATGACATTTATGTTTTCTCCTCCTTAATGAAAACATGTGAACTAATCATCAATATGCAATGCTCCCCCTGTCATTATGCATGTATTAATCTTCAAATCACAAGTACATAATGGAGACATATCAGAGTAAGTATTAGAGCATATAAAAGCATATTCAAGCAATGTATCAAATCAAATTTTATCACTTCCTGCTTGAGCAGATTGATACATGATGAATTATCAAAACATTTTAATCTCTTATTATCTCATTAATCATATACACACTAGATAAACATAGAGATATAAGATGAATAAATATTCAACAGATAGTCAAACAAGGTTTAAAGCTATCAAATATCATAAGTTTGGAAACTTCAAACCTAATGACTAAATCCAATTGATTTGAATATCATCATAATCGACTTCTTTGCTGTACAATATTGTTGATTTTCCATTTGATCTCAAACAGCAAGCATTGTTTCCACATAACCTTTCAGGCTTTTCCATATCAAGCCTTTTAGCATTAATGCAGTACAATAATTAACACAGTTAATGTATGAATATGCAATGATGTGAATGTAACAATAAAGTGATCTATTGCTTTCATACACACAAATTAATCGATTAATCACTTTATGCTATTGTCATCCATAATCCCTAATTCATTTCTAATTGTATAAAATCTTTCCTTATTCAAAGGTTTTGTGAAAATATCAGCCCATTGATGTAAGGTATCTACATATTCGACCTTAATTTCACCCTTGAGGATGTGGTCTCTTATGAAATTATGCCTTATTTCAATATGCTTAGTTTTAGAATGAAGAACAGGGTTCTTAGTCAGATTTATTACACTTGTGTTGTTACATTTTAAAGGAATGTGGTCTAATGAAATGCCATCATCTTCTAGCTGGCTCTTAATCCAAAGAGATTGAGCACAACAGCTTCCAGCTCCTATGTACTCGGCTTCTGTGGTAGATAATTCCACACAAGCTTGTTTTTTTGAATGCCAAGAAACTACTGAACATCCTAACAGATGACATGTACCACTAGTGCTCTTTCTGTCTAGCTTACAGCCACCAACATCTGAATCATTGTATCCTTCAAGAAAAATGTTTGAACCACTGGGATACCACAGTCCAAGATTTTAGGTTTCGTTTAAGTATTTCAAAATTCTTTTTACAACAGTTAAGTGTGATTTTTTTGGTTGAGACTGAAACCTAGCACAGAGACAGACACTATGCATGATATTTGGTCTACTAGCAGTTAAGTACAATAGAGATTTGATCATACCTCTGTACATTTTCTGGTCTATAGCACTGCCTTTCTCATCAAGGTTTCCTCTAATGAAGTTGCAACCTTCACTTGTGCTTTTATGTTCAACCTTGTCTCCAGCGAAATCAAAGAGACACATCCCTCATAATCATTCGCACAGCGATTAAATTCGTTGTGTGAATAAACTCTTAATTGTATCAAACCCTAACCCCTCGCATAGCGCCCCAATTCGCTATGCGAGAGCCCCAAGCAGTGGCTCAGACTCCCTAAACCCTCGTAGAGCGAACTTATTCGCTATTCGAATAAAAAATGTCAGTAGTCCCAAATCCCAACCAGGCGCATAGCGCCCTGATTCCCTATGCGGATCATCACACAGAGAGCAAACCCCTCAAACCATTCGCACAACGCACCAATTCGCTGTGTGAATGCCCTAGCAGAGAGCATCTCGCCAGGGTAACTCATTGTGCGAATTTATTCACTCAACGAGTTCACATAATCTACAGAACGAAAATCTGCAGAATTATGCAACTCAAACCCCAATTACCAATTCTATCTATTTTTTCCAATTTCTAACACTCCTAGATTATGTATATACCTAATTATACTGGACTAAGTGATTATAAACCTTCCTAACATCAATCCAAAGTGTTTATGGATCAATTTCTACTTTAGAACATCAAATTTATTAACTTAGGGACTCAAATCACAATCTACCACTTTGAACATGTTTTTGACCATTTTGATGACTCAAACAAGTCATATTTTACTTACCCAAATTGTCCCAACAGACCAATTGAGCCCGCAACTCCAATTTCTCATTTTCACTACCTCACTTCCTCTAATTAACTTTAAACTAAGACCACTTGTTTTGATTCATAACCATTCACTACTAACACAGATTTAACACTTATCATGCATCTAAAGCAGTCCAAACATCATCCAATTTAGTACATTTTCACAATTTAAACATGCACATTCAAAACAGCCACATTGCATACACGAATTCTAACAAAATCATCCAAGTTTCAGTCCAACAACTCTAATACTAACATAACCTATACACATGACAGAAATCATTCAATAATTATAAAGAAAATCCAACTTCCCTTACCTCACTCAAGCTCTACACAGGTCACAGAACCCTGACTGAAACTTGCACCGCAAGGAAACTCAACACAAACCTACAATTCACCGATTGGTGATAGAAAACAGCTCTTAGAACCTAAATTGAGCTGAGAATTGAAGCAAGAAACTATTATACACATGCAGTAGAAACAATTGCACGATCAAGGTTCAAGAATGTACAAGAAAAAGCGAAAAATGACTTACCGACCCAGAATAAGAAATTAATCGGTCTAGATTGTTGCCCTTCACGCCAGGATCGTATAGGCACTTCCTGATCGTCAATCAGAGACTCCAATTGTGAAAAAAGTAATGGCAAATCCCCTAGTCATGGTCAAGCACTTTCAAGAGAGTGGAAGCCATCCATGAAGATGACATCAATTCCACCTTGTGGGCCACCTTTGGAGCCATCATGGAGCATGGATTGAAGATTACTGTAGGAATTTAGGCCATTGTATTAGGCCATGTAGTGTAGGTTTGTTTAAAGCTTGTATTAAGGCCTCAGTATCATAGGATTTTCCTTAAAAGTTAGACATCCAAACCAAGTGGAAAGTGTGTGCCATGTGTCATGCTTCCATTGGAGAGGATTTACTTTTTAAAAGGTAGTCACATGACACCTTAGGAGTGGAGAGTTTTTGCTTTTAGTAGTGGTCACATGGCACTCTAAGAATAGAGAGGATTGTGTTTAGTGAGTGGCCACATGTCCTCCCATCATTGGAGAGGATTTGTGGATACTTGTCCACTCCTTAGAAGGCCTTATTTTTGGCCAATGAGAGCAAATGTGGGAGATCATGCTTTTAGGGTTAGAAGGAGACACCTTGGCCTATAAATAGAGGTGTCTCCACCCTTATATTTCATCTTTGATTTTGAGTAATGTTATGTTGCCCATTTTTGGCCATATTACTCATCTTAGATCAAGACTAGAGCAACCCATGAGGCCCCTCTAGTCACCTTCCTCCTTGAGTTGGTCTAACCTCTCTTGGAGCCACCAAACACTACACCACCACCATATCTCCTAGAGGCTTTGAGCTTCTACACTATTCATACATTATCTCATCATCCTTGGACCATTTACCACCACATTTATGCACCATTCATCCCATGAACACCCCTCCATGCACATCTCCTAGCTTTGGCCCAACCTAGCCAAGGCGGTTGTCATCATTTGGTATCAAGAGTTTTGGTTCTTCAAGAGCTAAGTCTTTTGGTCCTTATCTATCCTTTATTCTTCCATGTTTTTTTATGTTATTTCCCTACTTGTTCTGTTGTGTTTTTTTTCATCTATCATTTATTCTGGCAGGAAACTGTGACGATTTTCAAACTTAAACTACCTCTAGCTCAGTTGTCCACAAAATACGCAAAAATATTCAAATGAAAGCCCTTTGAGTCTAGTTTCCAACAAAAAAAGAATCACTTCATTTGGAGTTTTGTACAGAAAGTTATAGGTAAANAATAATCTCCCCCTTTTTTTATGATGCACAACCATGATTAATAAAACCATGTTCGTACACACATTCACAATCACATATTATATCAAATTCTCCAATTACATCAAATTCTCCCCCTTTGGGCATTATAAAAAAAGATATACAATTTGAAATTGAAACATTCATAGTCAATCAGATAGAGATGCATCAATTATAGTAATAGAATGATCTAGATGCTCCCCCTATCAATGACAGTCACATGACATTTATGTTTTCTCCTCCTTAATGAAAACATGTGAACTAATCATCAATATGCAATGCTCCCCCTGTCATTATGCATGTATTAATCTTCAAATCACAAGTACATAATGGAGACATATCAGAGTAAGTATTAGAGCATATAAAAGCATATTCAAGCAATGTATCAGATCAAATTTTATCACTTCCTGCTTGAGCAGATTGATACATGATGAATTATCAAAACATTTTAATCTCTTATTATCTCATTAATCATATACACACTAGATAAACATAGAGATATAAGATGAATAAATATTCAACAGATAGTCAAACAAGGTTTAAAGCTATCAAATATCATAAGTTTGGAAACTTCAAACCTAATGACTAAATCCAATTGATTTGAATATCATCATAATCGACTTCTTTGCTGTACAATATTGTTGATTTTCCATTTGATCTCAAACAGCAAGCATTGTTTCCACATAACCTTTCAGGCTTTTCCATATCAAGCCTTTTAGCATTAATGCAGTACAATAATTAACACAGTTAATGTATGAATATGCAATGATGTGAATGTAACAATAAAGTGATCTATTGCTTTCATACACACAAATTAATCGATTAATCACTTTATGCTATTGTCATCCATAATCCCTAATTCATTTCTAATTGTATAAAATCTTTCCTTATTCAAAGGTTTTGTGAAAATATCAGCCCATTGATGTAAGGTATCTACATATTCGACCTTAATTTCACCCTTGAGGATGTGGTCTCTTATGAAATTATGCCTTATTTCAATATGCTTAGTTTTAGAATGAAGAACAGGGTTCTTAGTCAGATTTATTACACTTGTGTTGTTACATTTTAAAGGAATGTGGTCTAATGAAATGCCATCATCTTCTAGCTGGCTCTTAATCCAAAGAGATTGAGCACAACAGCTTCCAGCTCCTATGTACTCGGCTTCTGTGGTAGATAATTCCACACAAGCTTGTTTTTTTGAATGCCAAGAAACTACTGAACATCCTAACAGATGACATGTACCACTAGTGCTCTTTCTGTCTAGCTTACAGCCACCAACATCTGAATCATTGTATCCTTCAAGAAAAATGTTTGAACCACTGGGATACCTCAGTCCAAGATTTTAGGTTTCGTTTAAGTATTTCAAAATTCTTTTTACAACAGTTAAGTGTGATTTTTTTGGTTGAGACTGAAACCTAGCACAGAGACAGACACTATGCATGATATTTGGTCTACTAGCAGTTAAGTACAATAGAGATTTGATCATACCTCTGTACATTTTCTGGTCTATAGCATTGCCTTTCTCATCAAGGTTTCCTCTAATGAAGTTGCAACCTTCACTTGTGCTTTTATGTTCAACCTTGTCTCCAGCTAAATCAAAGAGACTCATTCCTCATAATCATTCGCACATCGATTAAATTCGTTGTGTGAATAAACTCTTAATTGTATCAAACCCTAATCCCTCGCATAGTGCCCCAATTCGCTATGCGAGAGCCCCAAGCAGTGGCTCAGACTCCCTAAACCCTCGTAGAGCGTACTTATTCGCTATTCGAATAAAAAATGTCAGTAGTCCCAAATCCCAACCAGGCGCATAGCGTCCTGATTCCCTATGCGGATCATCACACAGAGAGCAAACCTCTCAAACCATTCGCACAACGCACCAATTCGCTGTGTGAATGCCCTAGCAGAGAGCATCTCGCCATGGTAACTCATTGTGCGAATTTATTCACTCAACGAGTTCACATAATCTTCAGAACGAAAATCTGCATAATTATGCAACTCAAACCCCAATTACCAATTCTATCTATTTTTTCCAATTTCTAACACTCCTAGATTATGTATATACCTAATTATACTGGACTAAGTGATTATAAACCTTCCTAACATCAATCCAAAGTGTTTATGGATCAATTTCTACTTTAGAACATCAAATTTATTAACTTAGGGACTCAAATCACAATCTACCACTTTGAACATGTTTTTGACCATTTTGATGACTCAAACAAGTCATATTTTACTTACCCAAATTGTCCCAACAGACCAATTGAGCCCGCAACTCCAATTTCTCATTTTCACTACCTTACTTCCTCTAATTAACTTTAAACTAAGATCACTTGTTTTGATTCATAACCATTCACTACTAACACAGATTTAACACTTATCATGCATCTAAATCAGTCCAAACATCATCCAATTTAGTACATTTTCACATTTTAAACATGCACATTCAAAACAGCCACATTGCATACACGAATTCTAACAAAATCATCCAAGTTTCATTCCAACAACTCTAATACTAACATAACCTATACACATGACAGAAATCATTCAATAATTATAAAGAAAATCCAACTTCCCTTACCTCACTCAAGCTCTACACAGTTCACAGAACCCTGACTGAAACTTGCACCGCAAGGAAACTCAACACAAACCTACAATTCACCGATTGGTGATAGAAAACAGCTCTTAGAACCTAAATTGAGCTGAGAATTGAAGCAAGAAACTATTATACACATGCAGTAGAAACAATTGCACGATCAAGGTTCAAGAATGTAC
>NW_025903826.1:8908-83827 GCF_018835915.1 Vigna umbellata
AAACGGATGTTGACATCCGTTGAAGGATGTCATCCGTTTAGGCTTCGTTTTCATTTTACGTTTTAGGGTTAAAGGATTATTGGAAAGATTATTGGAAGAATTATTGGAAGGGTTTAGGGTTTAGAATTATTGGAAGGATTATGACTACGTACCTGGAGAGGAACCACGACAAGCACATTACACCACAAACGCACTGCACCACGTACTGCACCGAAAGCAAGAGGAAGATTGCTTGATAATTCTTTTCACGATCAATGAGCTTTGCAGAAAAATATTTTACTCATACAAGGAACTACGTAGGTTATCAGTGAAATATGTTATAAATGAGTAAAATTAAAAAACAATAATTCTAAAAATAAAATTTTACTGAGGGGCAAAATAGTAAAGAGGAGGTGGAAGGAGAAGACTGTGGTGGTGGAGGGAGCAACACCCTCACTTTTTTTCCATATGAAAGTTGCGTGTGGATTTATTAAAATATCCTCACTCCTTTTGGGCCAGGCCCATTCCACATTTTGTTAAAATAAAAAAGACAAAGTAGAATCAATCAATCATATTATTATGATAGTGTTATTACCTTTGTAGGGACTAAGTGGAACCCACGTGCTAATTTTATAAAGAGATAGTTCTTTCAATAATTTATAAAGAGATAGCACCAAATCATTATCTTTTAAATAATCAATTTTTTTAATGTTTGTCACTTTTCAAAATAACCAGAATCTAATTATATTAGGAACTGTTTTATATTTTATTTACGAGCAAACGTTAATCAATTTCTGCCTTTACCTAAAAAATCATTAAGTACCAAATACAGAATCTGTAAATATGTAAGATGAAAAGTCAAATTTATTTTTTAAAAACCAAATATAAAATTAGTCAATTTTACAGAGGCTAAAAATATTTATTTATTTTATATAATGTTTTTCTTAAAAATAAACAAACTAACCCATATAATATATTTTTGGCATTAAGTGTAAAAATGTTTGGTCCATTATTAAGGTTGGTGGGCGTTGAGAGACCGAGTGAGCTGCAGTTGGATATATCTTTTTGGGAAATTTTTTTAGGTTAGATTACGTTCTTTGCCTTATAAGTATTAAATATATTTAATAATACTTATAATGAGTGATTCCTGATATATGAATAGTTGGTCTAAATTTAAAATAGGGGTTTATTTAATAACTAATTTATAAAATAACTACTTAGAGATCAAATTTACTTATTAAACATTCATTTATTTAAAAAAATTATATAAACATAAAAAAAACATAAAATATGCTTATTTTTATTAAAAAAAAATACTTTTTTTAATAAATAGAAAAAAGTACTACAAACAAATAACTTCTTTTATTTAAAATGCGGAGGAGTCTAGTAATTAGATTGTAATTCCAAAATTTTAAAACGAACTAGTGATAAATATTTACTTTTTATATTCTTTCTATTCTATACGGTTATTGTTTAAAGTTATTTTACCCAAATCAAGAAAATAATTTCTTTTTACTTTTAATACAATTGTAAGTATATTATTTATTATTAAAAAAGAAAAAAAACACACACACATATCTGTTTTTCAGTTAGCAATGTGTATCGAATTTTAGTAGACAAAACTACCCTTATATATTATGATTTTAAGTTTTAAGGTTAAGGGTAATAATTCTCAAAACTAAAAAAAAAAGAAACCCTTAAACCTTTACTCACCTTCTCATTCCTCTCAACCTTTTTTCTTTCATCTCTCTCACCCCAACCCCTTTTCTCTGTCATTCCTACTATAGCCCCAATTGAAGAAATCATAAACATTTGCCGATAAACAATTGTCTTTGTAAAGAGTTGAGTCATTGACATATTCACCTTGGTTCATTCAAGATCTCTTCAAATTCACCATGTTCACTAACCTCTCTAATTTCATTATGTGCATATGTTGAATCATCTCTAAAAAAAACCCTCCGTCCAATTACCAATTCCTTCATATGTCATTATGCTTGTGAAAATTAGATAAAATTATATACGACAACAATTATAAAATGAAAACTCATTACAAAATCATTTTTTTAAGAAATTGTTTAACAACGAGTGTTACTGATTTTTTTTCAAGTCAATTACCAATTCCTTTGATCTCATTATGCTTGTGAAAATTAGATAAAATTAGATAAAACAAAAATTATAAAATGAAAACTCATTATAAAATCATTTTTTGTATGAAATTGTTTAACAACGAGTATTTTTGATTTTTTCCAGGTCAATTATCAATTCCTTTATGCTTGTGAAAATTGGATAAAATTAGATAAGACAAAAATTATAAAATGAAAACTCATTATAAAATCATATTTTGTAAGATTGTTTAACAACTAATGTTTATGTTTTTTTTCAGTTTGGGCTACATAGGATGACAGACAAAATGTTGGAGTGAGAGAGATGAAAGAGAAAGGGTTGAGAGGAACGAGGGAGGTGAGTAAGAGTTTGAGAGTTTTTTTAGTTTTGAGAATGAAAATTATTAAAATACCTTTAACCTTAAAACTTAGAATCCATAATATATAAGAGTATTTTTGTCTACTAAAATCCGGTACACATTGCTAAAATTGTACAAACTCAAAAACAAGTGTACCCGCATTAGCAAACCCCATATATATATATATATATATATATATATATAATTATATATATATATATATATATATATATAGAATAACATTATTCCTATAATTATAAAAATAAATAAAAATATTTTTATAATCGTAGAGAGTTTCTATTTATTATATAGATAACTTTTATTATAACATAAAAGTACAGTTTTTAATTGATTCTTCTCAAATTATTTTATATTTTAAAATAAAAATGCAATATTATTATGTTTAATAGAAAGAAGAATCTTTATATATTACCACTCTTATATTTAAATAAATATATGAAAATCATTTAATTTAAAAATATAAATACATTTTTTCTCTTAAATTGTGCATATATTAAATTATTTATTTTTTGAAGAAAATATTTATTTGAATACTATAAGAATTGATCTTTGTCAGAATCATTAAAAACGCACTCAAAAACCCTCTGAACGGTCGCTAGGTGTCAAGCGACGAGGATCCGAAAATCAGATAGTGGAATGCAGGTGTCAGCAGATGAGCGGACGTTCGTTTTAAGCAAAACTGAGTTTTTGAAAGTTTACGTCACACTCTCTGCATGCATCTTCTTCTCAAACTCTGATATTCTCAAATTCTCCTCTTTCTCACTAAAAATTCTCCCTTCTCTCTACCAAAACTCACCATTTCTCTTCTCCGATCACCGTTCAGGCACCGTAGAAGCATTTCCGGCGTCCTGAGCTTCAGTTTGAACCGAACAGTTTCGAGTTCTGAATTGGTAAGTTCTTCTTGTCTTTAGCCGTTTGTTCTCTGGTACATGCAAGCCAAGTTCTGGTTGCATGCTGTCATCTTGTCTGAGCCATTGTTGGTTTTCTGTTGTTTGGTTTAGTTTGAAGAAGTTATTGAGCGTTGAGGGTAGAAGGAATTGTAGTCAGGCGAACCATATTCTACCTTTAGGACGTTCGTTCATGCTCAGAGGTAAGGGAAGCTTATTTAATTTAATTTGGTATATGTACTGTAATGCATGAACGTTCGTGATGGATGATTGGAAATGACATGTGATTGTGCTATTTTCTGATATATGAAATATATGAAATTTTTATGATATAGATTGTATGAAGTATGAAAAATTGATTATGATATGAATTGTATAAAGTATGAAACTATGTGTTAAGAAATAAGTTGAATATGAATGAATTCTGGATATGAAATTTACCTATGATGGTGTACGTTCGTCACTGAACGGTCATTGACCGTTCGGTAATACTGGTAACCTTAGTTAAAATTGGATTCTTTCATTTGGAAAGAATCCTAGTTGAGGACAAGCGTCTTTGTGTGGTAATACTATGCTTGAGCGTTCGGCCAAGCGTAGTTGTATCTGAGTATTCTGTGATAAACTTAAATTGTAAATATATGTATTTGTATATTTTAGTTTATTCTCACACTATTCAATAGTATATTAGTTATATTTATTAACTTTCTATTGAATAAATTTAGTAGTGCTCGGTCTCACACAACGCTTGTAATGAGTAGTGCTCGGTCTTATACAACGCTCGTACTCGTTTTCTTTGTATGATACTATCTTGTGAAAAATAGCGTTTGTGCCAACTTCAATAGAATTTTCTCTCTACCGTGTCGGTTCATTGACTGACATTCGGTTATCTAAATGTGAATCCTTCTAAGTATTTTCCTCTGAAGGTTCTTAAAGTGTATACATCCATTTGGTTCCGGCTTAGAAACCTTAGTATTTGGCATGGTTCTTTCGGTGTTCGGTTAGAACTCTCAAGAGTCAGTTCATCTAAATTGCTCACTTGTATTTTAACGTTCGTTCTAGTTGTTCCAGTGATATATGATTATGCTTGGTTTCTTGCTCAAACCGACAGTGACTTCTCGGTCTTATCCTATTCTAGAACTAGAGACTTCACTATCTCGTTCCCAACGTTCGTCCTCGTTCTGAGTGAGGATTGAATGTTCGGTATTCAATGTCTTTAAAAATCTTTGAACAAAGAGTAAATTGAAATGATTGATAATGAAAGATGAATTTGAGATGATGGAAAATAAAAGATGACATTAAGATGATGGATAATGAAAGATGAAGAGAATATGATATGAATGAAATGTATGGATTATGGACGAGCGTTCCGGGGAGGAACGATTCATGAATGAATATTGGAATTTGTAAAGTATGAATGTGGTTATGCTAAGCTGACGGTTCATCCTGATGTTCCGTGAGTACTCGTCCTCACGTAGAGGGGGTAGGTCATGTGTGGGAACGACAGGAGGTCCTAGTCCTTAGGGTTACTTTGGACAGATAGGACTAACCTCGGGTGGCAGCTGTTGAGGGTATCCCAGTTACTACATCACCCGAGTGCACGAACGTCGTAGCTACACAGATTTCATACAGTCCGGACAGTCAGTCTAGTATTAGGCTTTGTATGAAACGTGTGATGAAATTTTATCTTGTGTGATTGATTGTATGAATTGTATGATTATATTTGAATTAAATTACATAAGCTTACCCTATGTTTCTTGTCTTGTCATGTTATGAACGCCCGTCTTTGTCCTTGCAATGATCATCCGTTGTGGATGTGAGCAGAAGGAGACGAGCTGCTGGAAGAGGCGTTGGAAGAAGAAAATCTAGTTGAGATTGAAGTTAAGGCCGAACAGTAAAACATTCGGTCAGTAGTATAATTATAGTAAGGTGGTCGTTCGATCACCTCCCCTTTTGATTTTATTTGACCGTTCGGTATAAGTTTTTGTAAACCGTTCTGTCAGACTTTCTTATTCTGTATAGTTAATTTTGTAACTCTTTCTGTAAGGCCGTTCGGCCATAAGCGTTCGCTCTACTCTAGTGTAAGACTGATCTGAATTATTATTGAATGTGATTATTCTAGTATATAATTTTAAACTGGGATGTTTTTTTTGGATGTTACAATCTTATTGTTATATATTTTCATTCATAATAAAAAACTATCAGATTTTAGTAAAGAATTTTTAAAAAATTGTTTGACTTGATATTTCCTTGTTTTAAAAATCTCAATATTTTGTGGTATTGTATTTTTTAATTTATACTGTAAAAGATACTAGGAGAAATATTCTTATCACTCATAAATATAATGAAGATATTATAAATTATACATTAAAAGGATTATAAAATTTATTTATGGAAAATATTTTAATCAAATCATATAATTAATTTATAAACATATTTAGTGAAATTGAACGACAAATTTGGCACTTAATTTATCATTAGATTTTTTCTTGGTAATCAAACTTTTATTTTATTGACAAATTTTGTTAGATTAAATGAGAAATTTGATGTCCAATTTAGCAATGAATTTTTTTATTAATAGTTAAAATTTTATTTTATAGATACATTTTTCTCAATAGATTGTAAGAAATTAAATTTCAACATATTTCGTTGATGAAATTTATCAATGAATATTTTTAATCAGTAATTCAAATTCTAATTTACTGAGAGATTTATATATAGTGTAATCAATAAATGTTATTTTACTAACAATTTATCTCTGTCTATAAAATTTCATTGGTGATAAAAGAATTTCTTGTAGTGTAAGGAATCCTACAACGTATGATTAATTACTAAGTTAAACCTAACAATGATAATAAGTATATTTGCATTTGCAATTTTTTAGCTACTGTATGTGATATTGAAGCCATTTTCCCATATGATCTACTACAAGTAGTCATCCACATCTCATAGAAAAAAAAAGGTGAAGAGACAAGGTCCACATACTCTAGTCCTACTAATATGGTATTTGACCCAATGATATGATCTTTATACTTTTTGAACCCATTCCAATATCACGAAAATGTTGAAGTTCGTCCACTTAGTGAGAATGACAAATAGGATCTTCTTCCTTAACACCTCAGAGTTGGGAATATCAAAATTTTTCCATATAAACAAGCAATAAACAATTATGCATAAAGTATGTAATAATGAAATTAACTAATATTGTGTTCACATGTATGTACCACATGAGATTCTTCTCTTTTCGTTTAACCCAATCCCTATAGAAACATCTCATCAAGTTATGAGTCCTAAATAGTTGCTAAACTTAACAACATTTAGGCTTAATAGCTTACCTAAACGAGTATCTATGTCAACAATTTGTATTCTCTCCTCAGTAATTTGTCACGTAGTTACCTACTAAGGCATCCAATTCACAAATCTACTTGCTTCACTCTTTTTCACTTCTCGATTTGGACTGTCATATCTACAAAGTAACAATCTATACTACATTTTATCAATAATTATCTTAAAACATATATTGTACAAATTACCTATAATTTATTCTATAAGATTTAAAACAAAACTAATTGCTTAACTTTTAATTATGGACTAAAATATCAATTACTCTGGTATTATTTTTACTATTCCTATATTTAAAATTTTAATTTTAAACATTTAAAATTTAATTTAATAATTAAAATTTAAACATCTAATTTAAACATTTTAATAGCATAGATATGATATCAAGGATGGAAAATAAAATAATCTAGTGAGACATTTGTTAAGATAAGATCGTCTAAGAAAACATGTTCTGAAGTTTAATAAAGTGTCTAAATTAAATAGTGTATAACAAAGCAAACCGTCTAGGATAAAAAAGCATAACATTAAACACAATTCTTAAAAAATATCCTAAATGTTGAAAGTTACTCAAACAGACAATGCCTAAATGCTAAGTACACGTATAATGCGAAAACGTTTAGGATTCTCTAATGCTTTAATGCATATATATATTGGTACTCATTTGTCTGTTGTGTTGTGTTATCTCTTTTTTGTATAGATCATTTTAGTACAGAGTCTTTATTGAAAAGTCTGCATCAGAATTAGAAGAACATTAAGAGATAAGAAGATATTCTAGGAATGTTTCCTTCATGTTTTTTGTCTTTCTCTTCCGTCCACGATACATAGTTGCTTCTACAAAACACCACATAGCTTTTGACCTCGTACTAAAAGGCTATATCCTTACGAGAAGGTAAAAACTCTACCACTAGTGCAACGAAGGGCTATTGCTTCGGTTGTTTTGGGTTTATGACCGCGGTTCCTGAACTGAGGTATACATAGGCGAGGCAAAAACGGTTCAGAACCGAGGCAGTATGTGTGAGTTTTTTGCCTCGGTTGGTTTCGAACCGAGGCGGTAGATGCCTTTTTTTTTCTTCAGAAAATAGGGACTTTTGCTTTTCAAAATATTTTCTTTTTCTTTTTCATTTGGGACAACGGAGGCGGCGACAAAACAACCAAAGGCAACAACGAACGGCCGAAGGCGACGACGAATGGATGAAGGCGATGATGAACGACCTAAGACGATGACAAACAACTGGTGCCGACGACGTACAGCCAAAGGCGACAACGAACAACGTAGTTCGCGTGAGAGAAGTAGAGGCAGTGGCGACGTTCGGTGGTGGAGGCAGTGGTGACGACAAACGGTGGAGGTAGTGGTGACGACAAACGGTGGAGGCAGCGGTAACGACCAATGATGGAGGCAACGGTGACGACCAACGATGGAGGCAATAGCGGTGACCGGTGTTGGAGGCAGTGGCGACAGAGCGAGTTGAGGATGATGAGTCTGAGGTTAAGTTTGTTTGGTGGGAGTTGAGGATGGTGGTGGTGAGAAGGTTGTGGAAGGGGAGAATGAAAGGGGAGAATGAAAGGTCTGAAATTTAAAAATCGAAGAAGCTATTACCTCGGTTAAGTAGACAACCGAGGTAATAAGGCTCTACTGCCTCGGTTTTAAAGACAATTGATGCCTAAACCTATCATAAAAAATTCAAAAAAAAATTATAAATGGCAAAAAAAAAACTATAGGCATTGGTTTACGGTTAAACCGAGGCATAAATGCCTTATGACATCCGTTCAAATGGAACCGAGACAGTAAAGGTTAACAAAATTGATTTGAAACGTTTAGATACAGAGGTTGTCAGCTTTTGGCAGGACATATTGCCTCGGTTCTGCACAGAACCGAGGCAATAAGCCTATTTTGAAAAAGCTGGCAGAAGGAAAGCAAAGTTTTTTTGCCTCGGTTGGTCAGAGAACCGAGGCAATATACCCTTTAGGCATCGGTTCCAATTGAACCGAGACATATAGTTTCGCAAAAATTACGAAATTGCCACCGTGTTTTGATACGTTTCATTTTTTTGAAACCGAAGCGTAATGTGCGAGTTAAAAACCTCTTTTTTTTACTAGTGTGAGTAACAAAATAACCATAATTATCTTTGCAAACGCTTACAATGTTGTTTTCTCTTTAAGCTTACGTCATATAAGACTCTTTCTTTGACAAAGAAAGTTTTCTTTACAAGTTTTTAGAACTAATTTGTATTTATTTCATATCCTCTCTACTACAATTATATTTTGTTCTCATATTTTAAAAAACACTTTGTTGATTTTAGATTCAAAAGTGAATTCAAATACTTGTAAGTTTAACTCAGTGAAATTAAACGTTTTAGTCAGTTAGACTAGATTTATACAAGAAGTGGTGAAACTCGTTCTAACCAGTTGTGTTAGTTGTAAAACTAGGAGTGGTTAGACTCGTGTTTTAATATTTCAATATTAGTAAAACCCCTTAAGAGTGCTTAAGGGAGAACTATACCTAACTTAATTTGGAGCGAACTAATATAAAAATAAACTTGTCTTACTTTTCATTTAAAAGTGTTCCTAAATGCTCTTAGAAATACTTAATTGTTTAACATTTATTCTAGACCTTCTAATTCTTGCAAAAAAAAAATTAAACACTTGCGAAAAATTTTAAAAACTCTGTTCAAACTCCACTCTTTATAGAGTTTTTCGTGTGTTACATTATTGATACATTTTCGGGATTGAGTTTTGTAAAGGGTTAAATATGTTTTAGTCCCTAAACTATTGGCCGTTTCTGGTTTTCGTCCCTCTTCCAAAGTAAGGTACAATTTGGTCCTCATTCTTTAGAAAAACGTTCGTTTTAGTCCTCAAAATTTTGTTTTTAGTCCTCGTTTTAGTCCTTAAAACGTTCGTTTTTTCGACTAAAACGAACGTTTTTTAAAGATTGAGGACTAAATTGTACCTTACTTTGGAAGAGGGACGAAAACCAGAAATGATCAATAGTTTAGGGACTAAAAACATATTTAACCCTTTTGTAAAAAACGATTGCAATATCAATTTTAAAAACAAAATTTAAAATGATGATTTAAACCACTAACTTTAATGAAGAACACTAAACTAAAATTCAATAAAAAAAAATTACATGCAAAATCACTTATAAAGATGGAAGAATAAGGCCATTTATGTCATGAGTAAGGAGGTTGTTCCTGCCACTGCCAAAAAAGAAGTAAAAAAAATGACGAAATCACAAGAAAGAAAAAGTTATACATAAAATTTAATCAAATTTTACGTTAGACTCCTTACGAGTCCTACATTGATTTAAAATTTATGTCAAACTAAGAGTACCTTAACATAAATTTTTGAAATTTACGTCAGATAACCTAAAAGTAAACAGAGTTATTTCAATTTCAAAATGGCATATTTTTTTACATTACATTTTGCATGGTCAGACGTTAAATATACGATATAATTTATCCTTTTTCCACCATTGTATTACGCAATACAATTTATTTGTTCGATATGGAATATAAAGAAGTTGAAATAAAGTAAGGGAAATATACATTTTAAGATTCAATATAAATTTATTATTGATATAACTTGCATTTGCGAATGTTGTAGTTTTTCATTGATGCACAACACCTTTGGACTCAAAATCACTAAACTACATTAAAAGCATGTGAATAATAATGTACTTTGATAAAATTCATAACGCTTTAGGATAATTGACAAGTATGACGATGTTTATGGTTCATTGCTCATTGTTTCTGCATATACAATATTTTTATACATTACTACATACTTTCAAAATTTGAAGACAGCTTTTTATAATTTATAGCATTAGACATTTTTGAAATTGACCATTATTTATTAATTTAAAATAGTGTTGGACTATTTCTTCATAATTGTTTGTGAACTGATTTGTGACGATGAGAAATGCTATTATAAGTTACAATTATTTTTAAATGTTTGTGTATAGAAATCAATAAAACAAATATAGCTAAAAAAAATATGGCAACAAATTACTATACGAAGACAACAATTTATGTCACTTTAGACTATGATTCATGTCAACTGTTGTTAAAATAATATTTCATCGTTAAAAGGGTAGTTCAAGACAACAAAACTATGAAGACAAAATGATGTAAATTTAATAGTTATTGTCACTTCTACTAATGAAAATTATTATTTCAAGAGTTTTACTGTATAGACCGCATGATCGACGTATTACCAAAAGTGATCGATCGTTCAATCTTTTATAACTTTTGAATCAACGTAAATTGTGGATGTGTAAGGAAAGACAATCTAGGCCAAGAAAGTGACGGAAAGTGTGGATGTGTAGTTCTCGACCCTACGTACCGAAACAAGAGTCATTAAAAATAAAAATAAAAGTAAATTTTTTATTAAAAAACTAATGAAAATATTTACTGGAAGACTTGTCTTTATATGTCAACCAAACAACAACAATTATGAGACTAACTATTTCTTTAAAATTAGAAAATTGGAAAAAAGAAAAAAAAGAAAAGAAAAAAAAAATAGACGAGGGGCATTATTTATGAAAAACAAGTCAATAAATATTATTTATCAATCACTTGTTGAAAGGAGATAGTGTAAGTAAAACGAAAGAGAGAGTTTGACGATGAAATACCTAAACAAGAACACGCGCACTTAAACGAGTATTAAAATCAGTAGTGGAAAACCAGATATAGGTTTCCGGGTCAAAGTTTACGTTCTAACCATCATTAGTCATCAAACTTTTTTCTAAAGCTTTAAAGTTATGTGTATTAATGTTAAGATGAAATTAACTTTTCTATTTTAAATTAAAACAAGGTAATACTATTGAAGTTTTAGTTGATAATATTTAAGTTTCTAATAATAGGAGTTTTGATGCAAATTAGAAGTTTTCGTTCTTAAGAGTTTTTATTATTAGGATATTTTATGTAGGAGTTTTTATTATATAATATTATTAGTTTAATAATTTATAATATATAATTTTTATTTGATACTGTGTATATTATTGGTAGGTTTTGTTTTAGTATAGAAAATAAAAATATTTACATTAGCTGTATAATATAGTTATTGACAGAAATTTTTTCGATAATTTAATTATTACCAAAAGTCATTGTTGAAGCCAAATGTCTGTGATAATATAAACTTAACGAATAAACATATGTCGTTGATATCCAAAGATTTCATAAATATGTCAATAAATTTTATTGATAACCAAATTATACATCGACAAATACTATGCCGTTAGTGATTTATCGATAAACAAGACTTACTACAGATTTCATTTATCATCGATAAATTATGATAGTTGGTAACAGTAGATTTTTTTTTTTGTAATAATAACTAATTGACAACGAGTGAAGTAAAAGAATTTACAATCCATTTAAAAATTAAACCGACCTCATTTAATACAAAATTAAGTTGGATTCCAAATTACCCATTTTCTATATGATAAAGTTACTTTTGACACTTTAAAATTGGTAGAATAATAAGTATGAAAGTATAAAAGGCCCAAAATTTTCTCTAGAAAACTCTAAATTTCAATTAAAAGCTACACACTGAGACCCTAATAAACGAACACTTTAGAATAAAAATTCGTAAATGATTCCCATACTTAACACAAGTAATTAAACATTTGTTTTATTAAAATCATTAGTGGAAACCAGATAGAAAAGGGATCAACGCGTCAATGTTGTGTCCACTTATTTATATATATATATATATATATATATATATATATATATATAGTGACAGTCTGTGTTGTTTTAAATATTGCAAATGTTTTTTTGATAACTTTCTAACAATCATTTACGTGGTAGTTTCCGTTTCAATATATATTATAAAAAAGTTGTTAAAAGTTGTTAAATGTCATGTTATGTTTCTTTAAATATAACTATGATCTGTATGACTTCAAATCCAAATTCGATTCTATCAGAAACAGTTTGGACAAGATGTGGAGAGAGACAACATCGTTGGTGGTACTGCTACTTCTAGTACACAGAAGTCATGGTGGTTGTCTTCCTTCTTCCTGTGGCAACATCACCAACATCACTTATCCATTTCGATTTAAAGGCGACCCAGAGAAGTGCGGTAAGGAAAGTTACGAGCTTCGTTGTGAAAATAATGTTACGGTGTTGTATCTGAACTCTGCACAATTCCATGTTCAGGCCATCAACTACAACAACTACACCGTCAGAGTGGTTGACCCTACAATTCAACACCACAACTGCTCCTCCCTTCCTCTCCGTTCTCTCTCTCGCTCCAATTTCTCTGATACTTACACTTACCCCACGGATCTATACCAAGTTGGTTTAAGAGATTATCGTAATTGGGAATCTCTGAGTTTCGAGCATATAGTGTTTTTGAATTGTAACCATTCAGTGAGAGAGAATGAGAAGTATGTGGAGACTGGAGAGTGCGTGAAGTGGGATTCCAAGGGCTATGCATATGCAGTTGGTGGTGACCTAAAAGCTGAGGACTTTGAAGTTGGGTGTGACGTAAAGCTTGTTGCTCCAACATCTTTGAGAACTTTGAATAACCATTCCTACAATTCCATGCACAGGGGATTGGCCTATGGATTTGAGATTTCATGGCTGAAACTCGCCTGTCATAAACATTGTCCACTCTCACAAAGCAGTTGCTATTTCGACTATTCTAGCCAGAAGTTCAAATGCTTTGGTGAGATATCCTAAACCAAATTTCAGACATACATATTTATCTTTATTTCAAGTTCATGATTATTGATGAAACTTTGTTCTATTTATTCAAATAATTTTTAGGTTTATATTTTACCTGTACTTGTAGAACTCGAGCTTCTGTAAAGAAAACTTCATTCATCATAGCTTTATGAAATTAGGCAAATAGAATTCTTGGTAGAATAGTAGTCGTGATCAACAGTATTCTGAAATTTATATTTCTTTCTTTTTTGGGGTGATATATAGGTATACTGGAAGAGCTGACACTCCAGGCATCAAGTAAGAATATCTTATCATCTTAATTTACCTATGTTTTTAACTATATTGATAATAATAATAATAATAATAATAATATGTGTACGGGTAACATAAAGAGGGTAATAAATGATGAATAATGCCATTACTTAATACTTTAGAGTATTTTTATATTTAATTGATTTTTTATAATGTCTTTTATGGAATAATAATGTTGGCAAATAGGTGATAGTTCAAGAGTTTATCATCTATTTTTTTGCATTTGTCACAATGTTTATTTGAAAAAATTGTAGAAATTGTATTTTTTTCCGTCAACATACTTCTTAAGAGAATTGCCGTTCTTCGTTTGCATTGAGGTGTATGACGACGTAACTTTTCCTAAACAGAACAGAACAGGTTTCTTTCTTCTTGAATTGTGAAGTTAGTATATATTAAAATGATAAAATTTAAATTTATTTTTCTTCGATTAGGTTGTTTCTCGAACTTTTTTCGAGTTTATTTATCATCTGCCATATTTGTTTATCACAAATGTCTTCGCCTCATAATTACAAATTCCTTTCTATTAGTATCTTTAATAATGATGTGAGTGATAAGCCTACACAGCATCTATTCTAAAATTTCTCTTACAAGTCCATGCTCTTATTGAGATTATTTATAACTTTTTTAATCTTTTGATATCTTTATTAGAAAGTGGTTTTAAGTCTAATTCAAGTCTACAAAACCGGCTTGTATGGTGAGCTTTGCACTCCACTTATATATTATAATTTGGCTTTATCTCTAGTCAATGTGGGACTTCCAATACACCTCCTTCACGCTGAGGTATAGACATCTGGAGCGTGAGAGTAAAATTAATGGGTGGTCCGATAGTGGCCTGAAAACGAGTGGAACAGAATGCCCACATAGATCTCGCTAAGATAGACTCTAAACATGACTCTGATACTATATTAGAAAGTGATTTTAAGCCTAACTAAACTCCACAAAATCGGCTTGTATGATGAGGTTTGTACCACACTTATATATTATAATTTAGCCTTATCTCTAGTCAATATGAGACTTCCAACAATCTTTCTTGAAATGTTTATTGTTCCAACCCTCAACTTACCTCTTTTAAACATTTCAATTTCTCTTTAGTCAAGTATGGCTCTCATCCATGACTCTAAATGGGTTGTGACCCAATCAACCATTCTCATGAAGAACATTGGTCATAAATAATCCTTTCCAAAATTTACTGTGTACTTTCAAGTAATGCATCACATCTATCTCTTGGTAGTATAATTTTGACATTCCTACACTTTTCTTTATCATTTGCACCATACCATTATGAAACACTTTCCTTCCCAAAATTGGGATGTATTATAACTCCATTTGTATAATTAATTGGTTTAACTTATTTACTAAAAAAATTTAATACATTCCCATGTCTTTTAATAAATAAAAAATTTGTATTAGTATTGGTATAGTTGACGTTAATAGCGTTTAATGTTAGACACTCACTAACACACAGAAATTGCTATTTACGTTACTAAATTTATGACTATAACATGTAGGCAATAGACATAAAAAATATAGGATAACAATTTTGTAAATAAATGATCAATATTTACATCTATAGGTCAAACATAATTTTGTTTAAGAAAACATATAGCGCCATTGAGTCCTTTATTTATATTCATTTCTTTATTCTACACATAGGTCCTTCATGACACACATATCATTCATGTACTTTGTTGAATATGGAGGTGTTCTACGACAATTTTTTTTTAATTATTATCATTAATGTCAGTTACATCAACAAAATTAAATTAATATTCAAATAGATTTCATTTAATCGGCTCAACTATCTCTAAACTCAATCAATTTTAAAATAAGAACAAGTCAAACACTAAACTGTTCTAGTCAAAATCAATTTTAAAATAAGTGATACATATAGTTGACCTTAAAATCAACACTAGTGTACATAGTATTAGGGTTCACTATATGATGCTATTTCTTAGTTAATGTCAGCTTTTAATTATTAGCATTAACTTTTGGCTGACACTAAACATTTTTTGTAGGGTAATAAATTACATAATGTTAACACTGCTAGTCTCTTATGTTATAAGTTTTCTTGTATTTTTTCTCTCTCACACATGTGGTAAAATATTGAAAAAAATTATGAACAAAATTTTGTGTGAGGGTATAGATTTATGGTTCTTTAAGGATTTATTCTAGTGTATTGTGTAAACTCTCTATGTTACAATAAGAATTTTATTAAAAAAAATTTAGGATATCAAACTAGTAACAAACTCTAAAAATAGTAGAAAAAATAAATCCAGAATATTATAAGAAAGAAATTAGAAAAAAAGAGAATAAGAGAGTAGGAGAACGAGAGAAAGTTGGGTGTTTTGGAATAACCACAAAAGCACTACTTATAGAGTGATGAATGGCCCAAGATGCAGATCTTGCTGAAGAAACTGCCCGAAACGGCTTCGCTAACTCTCGAGTCTTGTGGGAGGAGAATTGACCAAGGAGAAAGAAAAACGTTCATCTAGCAATGTTTCTCAACTTTTTCCAGAACGAGTTTTGCAATACTGTTTATAACAATCTCTCACATATTGCAAAAGATAAAACATTAACTAAAGAGATAAAAAAGAAATATTCTGGATTTCAAATGATGTAATGTATTAGAGTTGATATAGCAAACTACATGAACTAGTTCTAGATTGAGAAACTTAACACACACTGCACTTGGTATAACAAGTTATATGAACCAAAGAACTTGACGTGTGTTAGACATTTATCAATCACAATATTACCCCACAATCCTTACTGTTATCATTGTGATGCACTTAGTAGGTCAAACGTGTGTTCAGTATTCATGGGTACTCTAGAGATCATACCAAGATCATATGAAAGCTGCCCTACTCAACACTCATATTGGTGATTTCATCAAGTGTATGCTACAAATCATACACCACTTGTAAGGAATATGAAAATCATTAAAAGCTTTTTTTAAACTAAAATTCTTTTAGCATATAGAATTTTAATTACAAAGTTTAACCTCTCAATAATGCAGTCTCTAGCACTTTCGCACACCATAGGAATTGATATATTTGATTTAAAATCAAATTAGTGTTATCAAAACTAACAAGTGTGACTTTGTTTTTACCCATATGAACCTTTTTCATGGGATCTCCAATCACAAAGGTTGGGTTACCATCAATTGTTTGTTTGTAAGTGGCTTAAGTCTCATTCTCCTCAATGTTTCTAACATCATATTTCTTCCCAAGGATTTAGTAAGAGCATTTGTTAGATTTCGTTCTGATTTCACATAACCAAGGGAAATAGTTCCACTATTTAGTAGCTACTTTAGTAAAGTGTGTCTCAATTGTATATGTTTGTTCTTTCCATTGTAATTTTTGTTTTTAGTTATAGCTATTGTCGATTGGCAATCACAGTGTATTAATACCGATGCTATTGGTTTCATTTCTAGTGGAATGTTCACTAAAAAGTTTTTCAAACAGTCAGCCTCACTACCAGCCATCTCAAGATCAATAAACTCATATTCCATTGTTGATCTTGCAATAATTGTTTGCCTAGCTGATCTCCATGTAATCGCATCTACCCTAAGTGTGAATACACACTAGTGGATTTTGTTTCATATGAATCAGAGATCTAGTTGGCATCATTGTACCCTTTTAGTACAATGAAAAATCCATTATATTCAATGGCAAAATCCATTGAACCTCTTAAGTATCTCATAAGTTTTGCAAGTGCATCCTAGTGTTCTTGATTTAGACATTAAAAGTACCTACTCAGTCTATATACTACATAAGCAATATCAAGTCTAGAAAAACTCATCAAATTCAATAAGCTTCCAATTATATAAGCATACTAAGGTTGAGATATAAATACTCCTATAGTTTTCATTAATTTAGAGTTAACATCATAAGGGGTACTCATAGGTTTGAAGTCATAATACGCAAACTTCTTAAGAAGTTTCTTAATGTATTGTTTTTGGGATAGTAATATACTATCTCCCTTCCTTATGATTTTAACACCTAAAATTACATTGGCTTTACCCATGTCTTTCATTTCAAAGTTCGATCCTAGGAACAATTTATTTCTAGCAACAATCTCATTGCATGTACCAAAAATTAACATGTCATCCACATATAAACATATTACACAATCACCATTTTCAGATTTAGAGTACACACATTTATTAACATCACTAGGTGAAAAACCATCACATAGTAATACATTATCAAGTTTTTCATGTCATCAGTTTGGTGCTTGTTTCAATCCATATAAGGATTTTAAGAGTTTGCATATTTTATTCTCTTGACCAAGTACAACACACTCTTTAGGTTGAGTCATATAAATTTTCTCCTCCAAATCACCATTCTAAAAGGTAATTTTAACATCCATTTGGTGTATCACTAGCTTATGGATAACTGGTAAGGCTAACAACACTTGAATGGAGGAAATCCTAGTCATAAGGGCAAAGGTATCAAAATAATTTATGTTAGGTTTTTAAGTAAAGTTTTTTGCAACTAATCATGCCTTATAATTCTCTATAGATCCATTATGGTGATACTTTTTCTTAAAGATCCACTTACAACCTATGGGGTTTGCTCCATTAGGAAAATCTACTAAGGTCAAAATATTATTTTTCTGAATTGATTCAATTTCAGTCCTAATGGCTTTACCCTACTGTTTTGCCTCAATAGAACTAATAGCTTCTACAAAGCTAGTTAGATAATTATCAATTATATAAGTATAAAAAGCATTACCAAAGGAAGTTTCCTCCCTCTGTCTTTTACTTCTTCTTAAATTCTCACACAAGGCATCACTATTATTATTATCAACAAGTTCAGACGTCTCACTAACCTTTAAGGAAATTACAAGTTCAGAAAACTCAACAATTTTCTTCTCCACCATATAATTACTCTCAAGCATATATAAATCTATAGACAACACTATGTTCAACATAGTCTAAGAACATGCAAGAAAAGGTTTTAGAGCCTATTTTCCTTTTCTTAGGATTGGGTAACATCACCTTAGCTAGGCACCCCCATACTCTTAGATATTTAAGGTGAGGTTGATAACATTTCCACAACTAATAAAGAGTTTTACTAGTTTTCTTATGAGGTATTATATTTTGTAAAAAACAAGTAGTAAGTAGGGTTTCTCCCTAAAGGTTATTAGGTGCACTAGAACTAATAAACATGACATTCATCATTTCCATACCTTCTTTAACACAAAATTCATTAAACAATACATATTCACCACTTTTATCTGATCTAATCCTCTTAATTCTCTTATTTAGTTGATTTTCTACTTCTTCTTTATATGTTAGAAACACATTGAAGGCTTCCTCTTTATATTTGATTATGTAGACTTTGGTGTACATAGAATAATCATCTATAAAGGTTACAAAATTACTTTTACAGCCTCTAGACATGGTTTGTTTTAAATCAACTAGATCTGTATAATTAACCCTAACAATTCAGCTTGACGATCTAGGAAATAACATGTTTTCTTTGTTAGTTTAGATACTAATCATATGTGACATTTACTAATCCGTTTATCATATATATTAAATAATCTTAGTCCACTAGTACAAAAATCGCGTACAACGTCGAATATTTTGGGCTTTTAACAGCGAATTCGCGAACAACGTCATATCAGGAGACGTTGAACTTACGCCGAATTAACGTCAAATTTTGTTAATATACGACGTTAACTTAACATCGAATTTTATTAGTATACGACGTTAAATTAATGTCAAATTTTGTCAATATTCGACGTTAATCAATTTTTTTTAATTAATTGTGATCCTTTTTTACAATTCTACAAGACTTGAAAAGTAAAAAAACAACAAATTTTAGTTTAGTATTTTATAAAGCATGAACTATGAACGTGTAGTGTAGTATCAACAACAAACAATAATAATCAACAACAAACAAGTTCAACTAAACAAAAACAACAAACAAGTTCAACTAAACAACAACAACAAACAAGTTCAACAAAAAAAAAAACAAGTTCAACAAATAAGTTCTTCAAAACGAAAACGAAAACTAACTTCAAAAAGTGGGTTCGTTGAAATAAAGTTTCGTTATAGTGAGAGAAAAAACATAATGCGCTTATAAAGGACAAGAACACGAAAATAATCGGTTAAAACAAACAAAAATCATACAAAAAGTAATTAATTAACATGTTGTATCAAATGAAAGAAAGATTACATGTGATGCTAGTCAAACTTAATTCGAGAAAAGTTTGAGAAGAGAAGAGGGTATCGCAAGCAAAGATAAAGTGAATGAATTTTCAATCTCCCGCTCAAATTTTTATTGAATTCACTAACCTTTTGACGTCGAATTTAAAAGCCATTCGACATATCATTTTACGTCGAATTACAATTCTAAATGACGTTTAATAATTGCATTTATTTACAAAAATGTCACCGCTCGTTTTTAACGTTGGTTATTCAGTGGTTGATGTTGAACGCGTGACATTATATGTTATTTTTGTACTAGTGGTCGTTGTAATTTTATAACATATGAGGAATTCGCATGTCCTAATCTAGCATGTCACTTGTCATGTGAATAAACAATATAAGCAGAAGAACAAGATTTATTAATATTTTCAAAAAATTTGAGTACAAAGAAACATTGATCACAATATTCCTTCTCCACAAAAACATTATCTTTTGCTATTACAATCTTGTTAGACTTGAATGACACTTTAACCCCTATTTTTTTCAATAATGCTACAAAGATTAAATTAGTTCTGATTGATGGCACACGTAACACATCATTCAAGGCTAGAGTGTTTCCAAATATGAGCTTGAGAAGAACTTTCCCTTTTTCCATCACACGAGTTGTCTTGGAATCACCAAGGTAAACATGTTCTTCTCCACTCCCTACACTAGTGTAGGAGGTAAAGGAACTTTTATTTGCGTAAACATGTCTGGTATCACCAAAGTCTACCACTTACTTGCTCACATTGGTCATCAAATTTACTTAAAAAGACAATAGTAATAATATCATCTCCTTCATCTATATTTACTCTAGGAGGATTGTCGTTTCTTATTCTACGTCTGCATTGTGGTGCGTCTGATTTTCCACACATGAAACAATTTCCTTTCTTTCTAGAAGTGGGGTTAGATCCATTAGGGTGAGATTTTTGAAAATTATTTTTTCTTTTGTGATCAGGTTTGTGTTCATATCCTTTTAGAGCATATATGTCTTTTATCATATTTGCTTTTGCAAACAAAGCTTTGGCCCTTACAGTAACACACTCTTTTCTATTGGTATTTTCAATAATTATGTCTATGATGAGCTCTGGAAGTGACATATGATTGTCTCTATCTTTCAGCTGTTGTTTATAATCAGTCCAAGATGACGATAATTTCTCGATCAGAAGTTCTAAAACAAATTCATCGGGTAGAAGAATGTTATTCTCTTTGATATACTAATTAATTTGAGACTTTATATCCTTATCTTCAATCATATGCCAGTGGTAGTAATTCCCAATGATGAATTTTTGTCTGACGACATCTTCAACAGTGTATTTGAGAATCAAAATGTCTTTTGCTTCCTTATAGAAACAATACACATAACATAAATCATTAGAAAGTGCACTAAGTAAAGTATGTCTGCATACCTTGTTTGCATGAATCAAATATTCAACTTGTTTTGAATTTGAAGTTAGACTAAAGTCAGGTTTTGGAGATGAAAGAGCAAAAGAAACTTTATAGATGTATAAAAGGATAGACACACGTTCTTGCCAATACTAGAAATTCTAATCAGAGAAGACTTCGATTTTTGACACATCTGGAAAAGGTTTTGCGAAGACCATCTAAGTTTTAGAAACAATTATTTGACTCTGTAGGTTTGCGATGTTGGTATCAACCATAAGTCCTCAAGATTATTGTAAAATATTGACAACAATCACGAACAAAATTTTCTGAGGTGTGTAGATCCATTGTCCTTAAGAATTTATCCATGGTGTGTTGTGCAATCCCCAAAATACAACATGAACTTTCCAAAAAATTTCTGAGATATCAAAACTAGCAAAAAAAACTCTAAAAAGAGTAAAAATAACAAACCCAAAATATAAAAAAAATTCGTAGTATACGAAATCATATTAGTGAATGATTTCATAATAATATAATGATTTAATTAATAATTTAATTCTTATATTTAGATTGAGATCAATGATTATTTTTTATATTTAATTTAATTCCTATATTTATTAAAATTGATTTAATATGGTCTCATTTGTTAATATAGTTAAATTGGCTAACGATAGAGGGAAACTTAAAACATAATTGAAAGGGGTGGGTATTTGTTTGCTAAGGTGGAAGTTTTCCTTTTTTAGGATAGATTTTAACCGCTTTCTTTAATCTATCTCCTTTTTCAGATTCAGATGCCAAACTGTAAAAATGAAAAACTCCAATTGCATCACCAATAACACCAGTGAAAAAATTGAATCTACTGTCCAAAACATCATAAATCTCATAAAGTTATTAGGATAAACTTAAATGTAAGAGAAGTAAATGGGTTATTTATTTGTTTAGGAGATTTGTCAGTTTTGGAGTACAAGGGTAAGTAGTTTAATGCAGGGAGTATTAGGGAGTATTAGGCAATAATAGGTACTAATGGAGTCTCAGCGGTAGAGTTTATGGATTGGAAATGAAAAGTCAAATGTAAGTCTATAAACTATAAGTGTCTAATTGAGATTCAATGTAGGACACACATAAGCAAATTCAAATAATTCTAAGTGAATTTCATTTTACTAACAAATTGGCATCATAACTTGAGAGTCGTTCGAGTGAAAAGACCTAGAGAAAATTTGAGCATTTGAGTGTTTGAAAAAGAAAGAGTGAGAGATGGCCAACCTTGTTAACCATGTGTCATTACCTCAATTGACAAAGAAAGTCAACTTTGATAATTGGAATATGCAGATGAAGACTCTTTTTGAATCTCAAGATGTGTGAGATGTAGTTAAGAATGGTACAAAGAGCTAGCAGAAAATAAGAACAAACAATTGTCCAAGTTTTTGCATTAAGAAAAACACAAACGAGGTATAAATTAGTTTTATATATATTATACCGAACTATGGACAAATCTGCCTCAACCATTACCAACGAACTCATCGAAGGATATATACTTTGGTAATTATTATCCTTTGGTAATTACCGATGATTAATATCCGTCAATAATTAGTACCGATAGAGTTTTTTTCAACGCATATAAATCATTGAGAATTCGTTGATAATTATTATTATTGACAAATTTTGATTCTTTTCGACGGATTGGTAATGCCATATTTTTTAGTGTAGTTAATTTGTTTTATGCATAGTTAATACAATTTACTTAAATATATTATCTTCAACCGACTTATATACTTGCTTTAGAGATTTTTCTTTTGCAATCTTGCATAGGAAAGGAATGCGTACAATATCAAATTTAAGTTTGTTTTTTAATATGCTGAATGGATTTTTTTTCTTTAAAATTAATACATTATTCCATTCTAAATTTAGTATGTAATGAAATTGTTCTTTACCTATCATGATGTTTATTTACCAAAAAAAAGTGTTGTTACAGGAATTTCCCTACTTATCATCATGGCATGGGCTTGCAAAATTGTGTTTGGGGTGCCACTGATTGTTGCACTTGTGATATGTAAATGGAGGAAAAGACGTGCATCAATGTTTGAAAATATTGAAAATTACCTTGAACACAATCAGTTAGCACCTATCAGATACTCATACAAGGAAATTAAGAAGATGACGAAAAGTTTCAAAGAGAAGTTAGGTGAAGGAGGATTTGGCTCTGTGTTTAAGGGAAAGTTGCGCAGTGGATCTTCTGTGGCAATCAAAATGTTATCCAGATCCAAAGGAAATGGACAAGATTTTATCAATGAAGTTGGAACCATTGGAAGAATACATCATCAAAATGTGGTACAGTTAATTGGATTTTGTGTTAGTGGCTCAAAGCGCGCTCTTGTGTATGAATTGATGTCCAATGGTTCTCTTGATAAACTTATATTTTCAAAAGAAGGAAGTGCACAATTAAGCTATGAAAAGATATACAATATATCAGTTGGAGTGGCTCGTGGGATTTCTTATCTTCATCATGGATGTGAGATGAAGATTTTGCATTTTGATATCAAACCACATAACATCTTACTAGATGAAAACTTTATCCCAAAGATTTCCGACTTTGGATTGGCAAAGTTATATCCAGTAGAAAACAGCATTGTCTCAGTGACTGCAGCAAGAGGAACCATTGGATATATGGCTCCAGAATTGTTCTACAATAATGTTGGAGGAATTTCTCATAAGGCTGATGTTTATAGTTTTGGAATGCTTTTGATGGAGATGGCAAGCAAGAGGAAGAACCTAAATCCTCATGCGGATAGATCAAGTCAAATTTACTTTCCATTTTGGATCTATGATCGTATTAGAGAAGAGGAAGATATAGATATACAAGATTTGACTGAAGAGGAAAAGAAAATAACAAAGAAGATGATCATAGTTGCACTTTGGTGTATACAATTGAAACCAAATAATCGTCCCTCAATGAATAGAGTGGTAAAAATGCTTGAAGGAAATATTGAAGACCTCGAAATACCTCCAAAATCTACTTTATATCCTGATGAAATGAATATAGATGATCAAACAATAAACTCAAAGTCCACAGACTTCGACACATTCTCTTAAGTAATTCATGTAAGCTGCAACTATGCAGCTAATCCTTTAATGAAGCATGCTATTTGACAATTCATAATAAAGTTTTATTGTGCCTATTCAACATTATTATTTTAAGTAGAAGTTCGTCTATAATATTCTTTACTTGCTTTTCCTTAATAACTATTTTACTTCTCAAGAGTTAGAAAAAAAAGCCAACTAAATTTATTCTTTTTTATCGAAGTTTCCAAATAAGGAATCGTTAACTCATTCTATTTGAATATACATGACAACATTCTACAATTTTAATGTAAGACAATACTTGTTTTTTTCTATTTTTCATGTATGTCGGATTGCTATACTTTTCTTAATTGCCTAAGAGTAATATTTAGTAAGGTTTTATCCATATAATATGCATTTAAATGGTTTTTTTTTTAAGAAAATAGAAAATTTAAATTATTTTATGACAACTTTGTTTTTATATTGAAGAGTTTATTTTGATGATAAACTAAATGTTTTCATAAATTACTACTGAAAATAAAATGAATCAGTTATCTCAATAAGGTTATGTAAGTCGTACGAAACTTTGTCATAAAAACATATTTTTTTTATAAATAAAATTAACATTTTTTTGGTATTAAATGTCTTTTATTTGATGTAAAAACCTAAATTTTATGTTTGGGTCAATTTTAAGGATATTAGTTTGAGAAGTGTACCACTAAAAAAGTTTACAATTTTTTCGGGATTATTTTTTTCGTTTCCGAGGTTTTAACCTCAGAAAATGCATTACCCGCGATTTAGAAGATCTCTGGAAAAGCTGGGTGACTAAATAATTATCGGAGATTTTGCAAAAATCATCGTTATTAGCGGGGTTTTGCAAAAATCTATCAGCGGGGGTTTTGCATGCCGGTATTTGCAAAATTTTGGAAAACCATTTATCATTTCCTTCTTTTTCTCTTACTACGTTATTCACCCTTTTACTAATCCACTCATTCTATTAATTGAATGATAAGTAAATCAATTTGCATCTTTTCTATTCCTGATGCAAAAGGAGGTCACACACAGATTTCTGCACTTAACCTTTTACACATATTTGATTTAGTTTCTCCCTCTTTAACTTTGGTTTAATCGGTGACACATAACTAATATTTCATGATTTCATATTCCTAATGGAAAAGCTATATCGGTATATAAATATTGAAAATAAAGCAAATAATTGCCCCAATGAAACGACCCTTAGGGCAAAAGAAAATAATTTTGCAATATATTAATTAAATTACTGTAGGCAATGAGAAGGCAAGAAGAACCTCTGCCTCTTATTTCTGCTCAGAGTCAATTGATACTTCATCAATTTCAGTTGGAACTGTGAAAGCTCTGCTAACATCCATGGCCTTTTTCTTTAGATCTTTGACATGGTCTATCACACTCTCTAGTAAAGCTGCCTTGTCCATATGAACGGTTGTGAAGAGCTTTAGAATTATGTTTTGCCATGTAAGAAATATCCCATTGGATGCAGTCATGTGCTGGATAGAAAAAACATGACATGTAACATATTTTTTATTGAAATAGAACAAGGTTTAGAAGGATGAGAGGTTGTAACATTCCAATATATAATAATAGGAATCAAACTGAAATGCGCCTTATCAAGTCAATTTCGAATAATAAAATGGCTCTCTAACTTCAAATTTATTCCACTGTCACATGTATATTTCAAAAGATGAAATATACGTGGAGACTGGCTTAGGAATTGATGAGGATGATCCATTCCTTGTTTGGCAGCTTTAGGAAAGCACTTAAAGATACTAGCATATCAATACAGACACAACTAAAAGGGTGGCAGGTGATATTTGCATCCTCAAAACTTCATACATTGCATATCAATACAAACACAACTAATTGTTCATACATAAAATTTAATAGAAATATGTTCAATACTAAAAATTAAAGAAAAAAATATCTAATTTTCTTCATCTTTGTTACATTAACAGTTTAGCATGATTCCTTGATCATATACCTAATATATCATAATAGTTAGTCGATTATATATTAAAAAAAAAACATACAAATAAATGGAGAGCTATGTGGTGGGCCTTTTCCTCCATGTTCATTGGACAACTCACATGATTTCCCTCAATCGTTCAAGCAGGGTCTTGCCACAAGCTATTTTCAGTGACTTCTGTTATTGTCATTTACATGTCCTACTGTGCACCTTGGCAACAATGCTACAGAATTAGCAAGAACTTTTTGGTCCATTGCAGGGAGAAAGACACGTACTCAAGCTCCTGCCGAACACGAATTGCAACCTCTTCAGTTGCAGGAGAAAGTCGTCAAAGAGGTGCTTTCTATCCCTACCATATATGTCTCAGGATCAAGTTTCTTTTGTTTTCAAGATATATTCATAAAACAAATAAACAACCAATAATTATATAAAAACTAATTTACTGGACCAAGTAAGCAAACAAATAATCCATTCTAATTATAACACTTAAATCATAACAAATATATCTGGAACAAAGACAAAATAGGCATAGGTACTGCATGCAGAGGGCACCTCGTGTCTATTGTTGATTAAGGAGGTTATTGGTGGAGGTTTCTAAGAGTCTAAAGGCAGAGCTAATGATGTTTTTATTTGAACAGAGCTAGTGATGCTTAAAACTATATGAGTAATTAAAAAATATATATTAAACCGCAAAAATCTTTAACGGAAATGAATTTTAGTATGAACTTGCATATTAATATGAATTTTGTGTTTAAGTAGAAATGAAGGTTACCTTCGATGTTGACTCGCCCTTTCGAGAGAGAATCTTCAGTTTCAGCCGTGAATCGATTGAGAAGTTGAAAGGCTCAGTGAACAACAGTAGGAAAATATTTGGAACAAAGAAGGAGGAGGTGGACGTTGAGTTAATGGTCAAGCTGAGCAATGACACAGAATTGAAAATGGTCGCAGTGGACGAAACAACAGAGATTTCTTCGTTTCAGGCCTTATGCTTTATGCATATCTATATTTGTTTCACATGTAAGAATGTTCAAAGAAAGGCATGGAATGAGTCAAAGTAACATGTTAAATGCACTGTGCAAGTTGATCGCTGAAGTGATTAGAGTAGGTGGAGTGCGTATAACAGCCCAAGCAACGTATGAATCAAGTAATTGTCAGCAATGACAATGGGCTCAAATGGAGGAAAAGCAACAATAAAGGGGTGTTACAGAATTGTAATAATCACAGATGGCGCAACCAAAAACCTTGACTAATATCACACTAGATAGATGATAATGTGAGATATGCTCGAGGTGTTGGTGTCATTACATATGGGACTTAGGAAGTGAATACAGAGTCTAGACTGCAATGAGATAAAGATGGGAGGAAGACTGCACCTGGGACAAATATAAAAACAAAACTGCAGCTGACCATAGATAGAACAAGACTTTATCTGGGAAAAAGATAAGGTTCAAATAACATCTGACAGAGATGAAGAAAGCAAATACAATTATCAAGCAAGAAAACAAGCCAAGAGAAGGTTTCAAACAACAGGGTTGGATCAAACCGCCAACAGTAAAGGTGGCAAAGAACATAAGGTAGCACCTGGTGCTCCCAGCTGGCTTGAGTATTCTGAAATTGTAGGCAACAAGAAATAGGAGTGAAGAACAAAATAGACTCTGAATATTAAACAAAATAGAAGATTAATGTTTTTAGTCTTTGTACGTTCTCATGTTGTCAATTAAGAATAATGTTTTCTTAAAGCTACATAATGAAACATTATTCTTTTTATGTTCTATAGACATAATGGTGGCATCAACTCCAATAATCAAAACCAATCATTTTATGTTCTATAGACATATGAAACCAAGAAATTAAACCAATAGAACCTTATTATGATATGAAATGTACCTATTGCCTGGCGTTCTGGGTGAGCCTCAAGCCAATGTTGTTCACACTGAATGTTGAAAAGAGCTCGTTCTAACTTTACTATCTCTTCAAACAAAGGAGTTAAATGCTCTGCAAAGATGAACATGTAAACATTAAGTCACCAATTCAGGAGGATCCACAGTTGCAAAAATGTATGAAATTAATTAATCAGTTCATGTATGTCTCACCATCTTTTAAATGATGATAAAAAAACTCAACGTGGTTACTGTGGACATCAAAATCAATTGTTTCATGATAGGGAGACCATTTGTTGAAGCAGAAGCGATCTTCGAGCCACAAATTCGAATATTTCGCTTGTCACGTCAAGAAAAAAAACAAGGACATACACGGGTTAGCTCTCATACCTGGTTCTGGTTCTTCTCACGGTCAAATCCCTCGTCAACGAAAGCCTTCAAGCTCCTAACACTGTTCACTCCACCTTCACGCTGGAAAGGTTGTTGAGGATGGAAAACAAATTTTAGGTTTAGGTCATGATGGATTTACGAATTGCAGGAGAAGATGAACTGAAAATTGAATCCAATTTAGGGATGGCGAAAATGCAAAACAATGAAGAAGACAATGAACAAAGAAGAGAAGCGAGGTCCATTAACGAATACACAAATGACCGAGATTGCGAATGATGAACACAATGAACGGAGAATAAAAGATAGATCTGGATGATAATTGCGACACACTTACCTTAGGAATTAGGGATTTTAATGGCAAACCGAACAACGATTTCAATGTCAAACCGAACGGTGAGCTCAATGGCACGACGGCAGGGCCAAGAACCGTGATGCACAGGAAGGATTTTAATGGAGCAAGAATTTGATGCACGAGGAAAAATGATTTCGGGGAAGAAGGGTTTCAAAAGCGAAGCTTATGCGGCCAAAGCTAAAGCAAGCTAAGAGGAACGAGGTACCACGAAATTAGGGATTTTAATATCCCTTACCAGCAGTTGAATCCAGAAACTGTCCCAAATGTTTTAAGAAAAAATTAATAGAACGTTTTCTGCGTAGGTAAAACCGCCGAAACTTTATGTAGGTTATTTAAACCGCCAAAAAAAACCTCTAGTAAAAATATATATTTTTGTAGTGTACCAATTATTACTTGTGGTAATAATAATATTGGAATTGTTGAATATCAATTTGCTAATGATAATTAAGTTTGAAATATCTAAAAATCATGATAATAATGATTAATTATAAAATTAACAAAATTCAAAAAATAACCACAGGAGGAAATTTAATTATTATAAAAGCGTTAGTGTTAGAGAATTAACTTAGTATTGTGTCTTATATGTTCTTATTCTTTTCCATTCGTGCAAGTATTACAAGTACCTTTTGATTTAATCAAGGGTTGTTTACTCCTAATTTCTTAAATGATAAAGTTGTTCATTCAATCCATTTGATTCTCAACTTAATGTTTACTCTTTATACTCTCCAAAATCATAATTTTTGCTCCTAAAACATTTATGTACACTAAATCACACAAAACTAAAATAAAAACAATTTATGATAAAAACAAAACCAAATAGTTAATACAATTGTGTGTGCAAATAAACTAATTGATCATACATATATACACAATTTAAACACATCACCTACAAGTTGTTTAAATTTGTAAATTAAACTCCAAAAGTAATTAAAAAATAGGGACTAATGTTAGTCTTGAGTGACTAAAATACTTTAGTCATTGGATAGTTTGAAATTATGGGAAGTAAGTTATAAAATATAAATTGCAAGGAAAGTATAAGAAAAAAAATACATATTTATCGGCTTAACTTACAAAATAAAAAACAAAAAGTTATTTAAAGTTTTAATAGATCTAAGGTCTCTATCTTTAAAATTATTTAAATACAGACTAATTTTAGTTCAAGGAAGTGAATATTTCAAATAATTTAAAATTGTAAGAACTAAACAATAATTTAGTATTTTAAATATTTTAATTTATAGAAACTAAAGTATACTAATCTTATGAAGATTAATTTTTAGGGAAGTTATAAGTAGTGAAAACTATATATGAGATTAATTTTTCTTGTGTTGAATATACATATAAAACATTTTATTTATAATAGAAGAAATATGGACTAAGCCCAAAATAATAATAAGAAATAATAATAAACTAACTAAAAATAAAAGATAAAGATAAAATAAAATAATCTATCTAACACTTCCCCTTAAGTTGGTACATACAAATTATATGTACAAAACTTTTTACTAATATAATTAATAAAGATTTAGTGAAAATATCTATTTCTATACTAGAGTGTCACCAAGTTATTAAGGAATGTAAAGACGACATATAAGACGAAATATCAACCCAAAAGACTCTCTTGGACAACAAATATTGGAGGTTACTTCATATAAATCTCTTTTTAAAAATCATTGTTGAGGAATGCATTATTGAGATTCAGTTGATAAAGAGTCGAACAGAGGTCGACGAACAACTAACAACAGTTGTGGAAAATGAATTGGACAGTGGTAGACTACTGCAAAACCTCAATTATGATGACTTTGACAAAGAAGATTACCATCACCAGTGGACAACGCCCAACAATGACAGCTAACGACAAATTGTAGGGACTAGATTGTATCAGTAACGGATGGTGGCCTGCAATGACTGACAATGATAAACTGCAGGAACTAGATTGTACCACATAGAAACATATTATCCTTCACAGCAAACGATAGTAATGACATCGCACCGATAATAGATAGTGAAGGTGGAAGATATGGTTCTTCAAAAGAATGGTCTCCTTTATTCATAAAAAACGTAGAAACAAACTCTTCCCATAGAAAATATCAATGGACAGAGAAAGCGAAAAGTGGACAATAATGAAAAAGACACTAATACAGAACTAAAATTAAGAGAGTACGACTGAAGTACTCACGCAAGTGTTAAAAGACAAAATTTATAGGATGACCCCGACGATTAAAATGTGGTCACCGATCAAAACTAAAACTCCAACAATAAGAACAATAGACTGCAACCTGCAACAATAGACAACAACGTCATCAACAATGACAATAGATAGCATCATCATGACAATAACGAGTGTAGTGACAAAATCAATAACTTTTTTTTTTCAAAAGAATCTAGACTTTAGATATTATTGACTTTTTAACGAGGAGGAGGTAATAAATCATGTATATATCCTAGGAATGACTTATAAAATATAAAAAATAACAAATTATTGAAAACTGTCGTTTACAGAATAAGTTTGTTTGAAAGTTATATATACGTAATAATTATGTATTTATCCATAGACATGTAAAATATAAAAATAATAAATTATTGAAAAATGTAGTTTGCATATTACCATTTGAGTAGAATATTACAATTCGTTTAAAATGACTTGACGAAGTTTAAAATATATGTATATTCGAATGATGTGATTTGTTTTTGTTCTAATAATTTTATTTATATTTACATATATATTGAGTGAATATTAGTTTCTCTTTTTGAAATTTAGTATAAATAATCAAATTAGCAATTTGAATCAAATATTGAATTGTTTACCTGGATAATTTATGAAAATTATTTTTATAGTTTGTTAATATACATACATATATATATATATATATATATATATGTATGTATGTACATATATGTATGTATATATGTATGTATGTACATACATGTATGTATGTACATACATGTATGTATGTATGTATATACATATACATATATATATATATATATATAAATTAAGCTTAACCTAAAATTTGGTGGAATTTTGGTCAAATTATTTTGTTTTGTTATTTAGTTGCATACTTGATTATGGTATATTGTTTGTTGTTATTTTCATTTTGGAGTTCAATACAAAATGTTATTCAAATTTATCAAATTTAGAATAATAGATTTAATTTGTACAAATTATGAAAAATGTTTTTCAGAATGGATAGGGTTTCACCGCCAATTAAAAAAAAGACATTGTTTTACATGTGTTCATTTTCTAAATTAGATGTGCTAGGAAGATCGAAATATACATGATATTTTTTTGTTACGAAAAATTACACAATATAGACATGTCATGTTAAAACATTAGGCACCCCAACTATGTCGCAAATAGAAAATATTGACAAAAACATGGACAATCATTTAAAGGTGGAAGAACAATTTGTATGAGCTCTTGTTTATACTACTTAGAAGTCTAATATGTATAAAAAAAACATGATGATAACAGAAATCAAGAAGAAATAGAAGGTTTCCCTGCTAAGATGATACGATTCTTAGCAATAATACCTAAGTTTAAAAGATTGCTTATCATAAAGAGATGTAAAAAACTTGACATGACATGGATATGGTAGAAAATTTTATGAACTTCTTTGAAATTTAGCTAATTCTCCACCATAGAAGATGATTCATAGAATATATTTTCAAAATTTGGAAAAGATTAATGAAAAAAAAAAATAGGGCATTAATTAAAGATGGGAAGAATTTTTATCAGAATTAAAGTATTAAACATAGTTCATGATAATTTTGTTGGTCATTTAGAATTTTTCTCCATGGTTATACATAGACAGAAAATGTGTTACGTTTGTATGATGATTTCAAGTCCGCAATAACCAGGAAAGGACATATATGTATCATGAGTCCCTTGATTTACAATTTAAACATGTTGCAAGAAACAAAAAGTGAATGTGTTTGATGCATGTTGTGAAGATAATTTTAGGTTGTATGCAATGTTACTTTATACCATAAACGACTGCTAACATATGTAACTTTAGCAATTATAATATCAAGGGTCATTATGTAGGTCATATATGTAAAACATTAGTTATATGCAATTGTAGGACGAGCAAAAGACCTTGCACAACAACAATTATAAAAAGTTCCTTCCCCATAGCCACCTAATTGTGGATTAAAAAAACATTTAATTGAAGTTAGGGAAATGAAGTTGAATCAATATCTTGAAATGAAAAAGGTGCATACTTGTTCTCAACTTGTCATGCTCTATCTGAAAAAGAAAAAAAAAAGTTTTATAAGTGTTTACTTAGTGTGAAGTCTAATGTTAAAAGACTTGTGTCCTTGTAACATATAAAGTTAATTGGTTTGAAGTCTTGTAGTTTTCATTTATTGATACAACAAATTTTTACTTGTGACTATTCACAACATATTGCTTTTTAGTGTTGTTGAATATAGTGAAAATTATGTATAAAATTCATCTTCCTTATGTTGAATATACACATAGAATCTTTTATTTATATTAGAAGAAATATGGACTAAGCCGAAAATACAAATAAGAAATAATGACAAATTAATTAAAGATAAATGATAAGTATAAAATCAAGATAATATATCTAACACCCCCCTCAAACTAGTGTATACAAATTGTATGTACCAAGCTTGTTACTCATATAATCCATAAAAACTTAATGAAAATATATGCTTCTGCACTCGAATGACACTAAATTACTAATGATTTGTTAAGATAACATAAAAGACAAAATATCAACCCAGAAGACTCATCCTAAGCAACAAATTTGGGAGGTTGCTCCATATAAACCTCTTGCAAATCGTCGTTGAGGAATGCATTATTGACATTTCGTGGATAAAGAGGTCATTGTTGAAGAGCCACACCACGACTATAAATAAACTAACAAAAACAATCTTTCTCATGGGAGAAAAAACCATATATGAACGAGTCAAACGTAATGGTGATAAAAGAGAGGTTAGAAGAAACAACAGCTAAAGAAGCCATGGATGACAAAAGAGAGAAACCTTAAAAATCCAAGATTCTCCAATCAAGGCACCTAAAACAGGAAAAAAAAGAGCAAACTCGATTTTTTTAATAGCTGCCTAAGAGGAGACGGAACATGCGACCACGCACGATGAACCATAAAGAAAAAATAGTGACCTCGACGCTCTAAATCGTTGCTTAAAGGGAGACGAGACGTCCATCACCCATGACGAAAAAAAGGAGCAAATCAACAATTTGAAAAGGAGTTAAGAGCGCGTATGAGCTCCAATGAAGCCATCGTTGATGGCATGGTGGTCGTCTAGTCAAGACTATCAAAATCGTGTGATCGTCGATCGAAACTGTAATTCCTGGTAGTGCCTATTAGAAATGTATTTTTCACCTTCATTTTAATATCATGGTGAATTTGATACTTCATTTGAAGAGATAAATCCAATTGTATCTTGTTCAAAGATACATTATAAAAAGTTAGTACCGTCCGAAAACTTCTATTTTGAAAAGATACATTGCAAAAGCAAGCATTGAGTTTTTTTTTTCAAAGTACATGTCAAATACTAAACCAATAGGAATTCCTATTTCTCGATATGATGGAAGGTACGAAGGTAAAGATACTCAAAATGTTTAGATTACAAATGTTATTTAAAAAGATATGGAGAAAGCATATTAAATAGGTTTAATTGCTTCCTTAGTCCTCAGTTTGGTTGAATTGTGTCAAATTCATCCTCATTTTTAAAAAAGTTTCATTTTCGTCCTCACGTGGTGTAAAAGTGTCAATTGAATCCAAACATAGGAAAAATTTGTGTCAATGTAGTCATCTCCGTTAAATACAGACTAAAAACCTTCAATTTTTAAAAACCTCACGAGGAAATTGAAGGTTTTTAAAAATGATAAGCACAAATTGTGCCTCGTGAGGTTTTTAAAAATTGAAGGTTTTTAGTCTGTATTTTTAACGGAGATGACTACATTGACACAAATTTTTCCTATGTTTAGATTCAATTGACACTTTTACACCACGTGAGGACGAAAATGAAACTTTTTTAAAAATGAGGATGAATTTGACACAATTCAACCAAACTGAGGACTAAGAAAGCAATTAAACCTATTAAATAATACAGATGAAGTATTGCATGTACATATTGCAAAGCATAAGTCAAATCAAGATAGCATAACTTTGAATAAAAATGGTATTGAATGAGCGTAAACAGAGTTTCTTAGTTTGGTTTAAGAAAAAAGATGTATAGCGAGTTAATGCTTCATAAACACTTTTGAGGCTAGCCACTTGGTCTAATAACAATGTCATTACATTCGGTTGGTGTAATATTAATAACTATTAGTTTTATACAAAGAAAGAAGATAACAAAAGTTGAGTACAAAATAAAGAAATTACCATTCAAGCTAAATTTCTTCACTTTGCTAACAAAAATTCAATCACAAAATCCAAGATTTATTACAAAGTCATATATGAGATTTGGGAAATTGATTATATGACATTTAGACAGCTAGTGTTCAAGTGTAAATGAGTTAATGGTAAAATGAGTGTGAAAAAAATGATTTAGAGTTTGTTTTGGTGAATCTAAATAACATTGAGTGTAAGGAATAAATTTTTGATTTTTGTGAGATGTATTGTTTCTCAACACGAACAATTGTTGTCAAAGTGGATAATGAAGTGGATGACATATTATTTGAAATGATTATATTAAAAGGATATGGGAAAAAAAACTTGTTTAATAAATTATTGTTACTTTTATTATTATAATATATTTATTTGTTGAAATTCATTAACGACATTGTTATTTCTTAAAGATTATGACGAATTTCAGATTTGATCGTGGAAAAAGCAAACAAACTATAAGATATTTCATCCAATTGCCTTAATTGATTGTGGAATAAGTTGCCAAGGAGAGCACACGTGTTGATATAGATACTTATTTTTACAAAGCATTAGACCCAAAATGCTCCTAGATTTATGAGCTATTTAGAAGTCACAACTTGATATATTATTCAAGATATCCTATAATATATTATTCAACTCGATGTGTTGTATGAGAAAGAAGAATAAAAAAATAACAAAGACACCAAATAAAAAGTATTTTGTTAGCTTTATTAGTTTAAAACTTTCCTAATTTTTTAGCATTTATTTTTTCAATTATTTCTTCATTTTTATATCTAATCTATTTACTCTTCTCAAATATATTTTTTAATTTAATTAAATTTGACAATTAGTACCTTCTAAACCTATTCTTCGACCTTTATCTGTATAGTTGATTTTTCAATCTATATATCAATTTTTAAATTTACCTAGTCTGACAAAGTAAATGATACTAACATATGGAAATCCACTCTCAATGGAGCTTATGCTATTATACTAATCTTCAAGATTCCACCTAGGCCCATCATAGAAGAAAAAGATTTAGAATTTTTATAGCAATTATACCACATCCATATAGAGTCAAAGAATCATATTATTATGATAGTGTTATTACCATTATAGATAAGTGGAACCAACGTGTTAATTTTATAAAAAGATATTTCTTTCAATAATTTATAAAGAGATAGCACCAAATCGTTAATTTTTAAAATAATCAAGCACCAAATAATTATTTTTTAAAACAATCAAGCATAAGATAATAATTATGTTTTGAAACAATCAAGCAACGAGTCGTTCTTTTTTAAAATAATAATTTTTTTAATGTTTGTTATAACGTTTCAAAATAACCAGAATGTAATTATATTTGGAACTATTTCTCACAATGATTTCAATTCTACGAAATCGATTACTATTTTTTATAATTAATTATATCGCGTTAAAAATTATTGAAGTTGCAGGTACGACGATTTTAACTTTAGATAAGACAGAGCTGAAATCATCTTGGAGTTATACAACATCATCACATAAAATCGTCTGGAAACTGTACAATTTACCTATTTTTATAATAGTATAAAATATACCTATTATCGTAATATATGAGACAAATTTATCTATTTTTATAAAAAAAAATACGTTCTTCAGTCTATTTGTTGTGGTAAGTACTTTGCATTTTATAGGTTATAGAAGTTGATTTTATTTACAGACCCGGTTCACATTTATTGGTGTGTTAATTCTTTGCTAATGATAGTCTAGTTTTTCTGTTGACTTGTGCATTTTTTTATTTCTGTCCTATTTTTAGTAATTAGTACTAGTTTTAGTTGTTCTTTGATCTTTTTAAGTCTGTTTACATAGTTTTTATAGTTTCCTTTTGATGTTTTAACAGTAAAGTAGGTTATATACTGATTTTAGCATTTCAATTTCTGGTCTGATAGTGATTTTCTATTTTCTTGTTATTTTGAGTCACTAATTTGTTTTTCAGTTTTCCTCTACATTTTGCTTAAATGGATTTTTTTAGTGTTTTTTTAAAAGCACACTTGATAACAAAAAATTATGATTAAGACAGTGAAAGAAAAGAAAAATTCAGAAGATAATATTTTCTTTAAAAGACAACTCTTTCTCATTTTAAAATTTGTTAGAATTAAATACTTCTTCTAAAGATATTTTAAAAAATATCTCTTAAATATTGTAAACTATATCTGAAAGAATTTTCTTTTTTCTGAAAGTTTCTAAAATATCCAAGGTAGTTAAATATCATTACTTAACCCTAAGTAACTTTAAAATTCTTTTAACTTTTTCTAATCCTTAATTGCAACAAAAAAAAAAACTTAACTTCTAAGTTTCTCATTATCAATTCTTTGTTTTTATTTAAATTATATAAAACACTTCTAATTCAATTAAATATAAGTGAAATTCCTTTATAAGAATTATATGTCTTCATAAGTGGTAATGTCACGAGAAAACATGTACTATTTAGCACCTAGCAAAAGTTGATACATTTTATTTATAGATCATCTTTATATGATTTTCTGTATTGATATAACTAATAGATAAGGATTATTTGGTTATAATTGAATTCATAACCTTTTCATCTTCTCTTTTCTAAACTTGCCAAATCAATTTTATAATTATCAAATGTTAGTAGAAACAGTTAAATCTACAATCTATCACATCCGTTCTTCCAACTTTATTATTAAGTCACCTTATAACTCCTCAATTGTAGGATAGGTAATATTAGATACCTTAAAAGATGTATTCTCTTTATTTTATAAGAAAGAAAATAAAAACAATAACGAAAACATTCTACATTTGAAAAATCATACACAGTTGTGCTTTGATATCTTATTTTTATCATAAATTGAAGTATGATTTGATTAAGCATTAAAATATGATTGAGGTGTGAATTTTGAATCTACATATAGAAGCATGTGACTGAGAAAATTTTTTATTTGTTAGAAAACTTCTTGGATTCTAACAAACTTGATTAGAAAAGACGTATTAGATAATGTCCAAGCGTAATTTATAGTCAGAAAGTTGTAAGGTAAAGTTTGTCTCACTTCTTATATCCAATGTATTAACAAAATTACATGACTAAATACTAATTGAGTTGAAGCACTTGACAAGTATTAAAATTTCGTATTTATTAAAATCAGTGGTGGAGACGAGATAAAAACGCGGTTTCTCAATCAAAGTAAACGTATCACAAGTCATCAGATAATTGTCTAAAAGAAAAAATGTGGTCCTCTCCATCTCTGTATATACAGTCTGTGTTGTTTTAAATATCATTACCTAACTTTGATTTTTGCACTTCAATTCAACGAGAAACTATTTGGACATCATGTGGAGAGAGGAAGCATTGTTGGTGGTACTGCTCCTTCTGTTCCATCAAATTTGTGCTACCAAGGAACAGAAAGAACACTTTTTTCGTGTCAATTTCTTCCAAACACACTTTCCATTATGAGTTTTTCAATTCCACAAATTCAACAGAGTGGTGGAATTTTGGGTAGCGTTTGTGGAATTGCTTCCATACAATAATCATTGCTTTATAAAAATTTAACATTAAATGTCTTTTTTTAATATTTGATAATATTATATTATTTTTATATTTTTTAAAATTAATTAATTGTATTAAAATTGTAATATATATATATATATATATATATATATATATATACTCGGTGATGAGAAAAGAATGAAAATGAAATAAAAATATTCATATTTAATTAATATATGAAGATGATATGGAATTTTAATTCAGAGATAGATAGAATAATAAGCACGTCTCTTCCCCGTACTATCACTTACTAATCAATAACTATTAATTAGTTATATGTACACATTGTCATTTGACTGCGTCAATTATGTATTTGCATATATATATATATATATATATATATATATATATATATATATATATATATAAAGTGATTATGTAAGAGAAACATGTTAAACTCTATTAGAATTTGTGGCTCTATAAAGCTTATCAACACGGATAATATCATTTTGGTCACAAGTCTACAGCCCTTCAATAATTTGCAAATATTTGAAGTAGAAAAAAAATCAAATGCATTATATAAACACTGCTTTTGGATCAGGAATATAAAATTTTATTTTGACAACTTTACCATTATTTATTGTAATATATTTAGGGTTTTTTCCTCATTTAAATAATTCGTGGACTATTTGTTGAATTTGGCTCCCAAACTAATTCCCTAAAAATTATTTTAGACAGCATGTAAATAAAACCTTCAAGTTAGAACAATTTATGATGATTTTAGAAATTCGAAGAACTGCATTAAAAAAAATTACATGATTAAATAGCTAAATCAGAATTCGTGCAGTTCACGAATTTTTAAAATTTTGTATTCATTAAAATCAGTAGAAACCAGATAGAAATGTAGTTTCTCAGTCAAAGTCTACGTTTGAATCATAAGTCTTCAAACTATTGTGCGAAAGGAAAAATGTGGTCCTTTAGGATTATATATTGAGTCTGTGTTGTTTTAAATATCAATATATAACTTGGAATTGGTTGCCCTCCAATTCAATGAGAAACAGTTTGGACAACATGTGGAGAGAGACAACATCGTTGGTGGTACTGCTACTTATTCTATTCCACCATATTTCTGCTACCAAACAACACCTTTGTCCCCCTTCTTCCTGTGGCAACATCCCCAACATCACTTATCCATTTCGATTACAAGGTGACCCAGACAATTGTGGTGACCAAAGTTATGAGCTTGGTTGTGAGAATAATGTTACGGTGTTGTATCTGAACTCTGCACAGTATCATGTGCAGGCAATCAACTACAACAACTACACAGTGAGAGTGGTTGATCCTGCACTCCAACTCCATAACTGCTCCTCCCTTCCTCTACGTTCTCTCTCTCGCTCCAATTTCTCTGATACTTACTCTCATACTTACACTTACTCCACGCATCAATACCAAGCCCGTCTAGATCCGCATCGTAATTGGGCATCTCTGAGTTTCGAGCATATAGTGTTTTTGAACTGTAACCATTCAGTGAGAGAAAATGAGAAGTATGTGGAGAGTGGTGAGTGCGTGAAGTGGGACTCAAAAGGCTATGCATATGCTGTTGTTGGTGACCTAAAAGCTGAGGACTTAGAAGTTGGGTGTGACGTGAAGCTTGTTGCTCCCACATCGTTCAGGACTTTCAATAACCATTCCTACGCTGCCATGCACAGGGCTCTCGCCTATGGATTTGAGATCTCTTGGGTTAAAGTCGCCTGTCAGAATCATTGTATTGAAAAGTTTTGCTATTTCGACTCTTCACGCCAGAAGCTTCTTTGTCCATTAGGTGCGTTATATATTAACTTTCTCTACTTTTCATGTTAAATTAAATTCATATTTTATTTAGTTAAAGCATAATTTTTTGTTTATATTTTTTATATCTTTATTTGATACTCGTTTTTATATAGGAGGTACACAATTAGTAATTTCTACCGATGTGAATTTTTTGTGAACATCTCTTGAAATATTTAAAATATGTTTGATCCCTTTAACTTGCCACATTATTGTATTCAATTGCTTTACCCATTCACTTCACTTTCTATAATAACAATCTTTGTACGATTATTCTAATTTTGTCTACTTTTCATGTTAAATTAAATCATTTATGTTTTTTATTTCTTTAATTGATACTCGATTGGCTTCAATTAACATTTTACATAATTATACATATTCAAATTAGTAGGAAAATCATATTTCATCCACTTTTTGAGAATTTTTTGAAACAAAGTTTGAATGATTTATGTTAATAATTCAACCAACTTTTAGAAAGAAATATAATATTTTTTTATCTTTTATATTTTACATGCATTTATAAGAACTTCTGCATTAAATTAACATTTATTATTTTAAAATAAATAAAAAGTTGTTAAACTTGTTCACCGCTATTACCTTTTCATATGAAAACGGTTTTTTTATCAATAACTGTTCAGATAATCAGAATCCTAAAATGTTGATGTTTTCTTTCATTTCAGGGTTGTTCACGGTATTATTATACTGGTTAGCGTTGTTAGCTGGTAAGATCTTATCATCTTAATTTCTCAATACTTTAATTACAAGAGGAGTAGAGCTTTTAACAATGATTAAAATGGACTTTTTAACAGTAGTTTTAAAATTATCATTAATAGAAATGCTATTAAAATAATAGAACATTTGGCCATGGTTAAACATAAAATCGTCTGTATATATTTTTCAAAAAATTTCGAACCCCTTTCGACTACCGTTTATGATTAAACCGGTTTAATTTTTATTTTCTTTTACTTTTGAAAATTTTCACCTCTTTCAATAATGATGGTTGTGTTTTGATCTCTGGTTGAAAGTAATATATGATGATAGTTATATTGTTGCTGTATGTATATTTTTCTTAATATTTGTTCTGAATTGATTAGGGATCAAAATAAATAAATGTGTTTTTATCTAAATTTGTTTAGATTATTTATATTGTAGTAGAATGAATAAAAGTATGAGTAATAATATTTAATATTTTAAAATTTAATGGAGAGAGGCATGTATATACATCAATGATCAAAGTTGTCTATGTTTTAAATTAATAAAACATTTTTAATGTATTAGGTAATTAAAAAAATTATTTATATTATTTTCTTTAATCATTTGTTACATTTCCCTAAAAAAAAAACTCTTCTTTTACTATTACATTGTTTAGCATTCTCTTGCAAGACCTATTCGATGTCTATTAAAATCACTAAATTTTTTAGGATACTTTATCTTTTATTTGTAACTTCAATTACACATTTTTTTTTTCTTTTGATTTTCTTCATATGAATTACATTTTTAAAAACGCAAAACCTCCACTTTATAGAACTAAATTGTGTGAATCCCTGGTTTATAAGATAAACTAAAAAATGTATCTTTCCTTTTATTTTATTTAATTTTAATTTCATTTCATTTGAAGAGTTCTTAATTTTCATTCTCTCATTCAATGATTCAACTGGTTATAAATCTATTGAATTCACTCAAATTCTTGAGATGCTTTCACTCTTAACATTTAAAAAATATTAAATATTAGTTATCATGAAATTTCATATATATATATATATATATATAATTGTTATTTAACTATGTTTTAAAATATGATTATTGCTATTTAATTATTATTTAAAAAATAATAAATATTGTAGTTGTCATGAAATTTTAAATAATAAATATGTATTCTTTATTGTGATTTTTTTAAGAAAAATAATTAATTAATATTTAAAATATTATGAGAAATGGTTACAAATATATTATTATTTTATGGGTTGAAGATAAGATACAAATTTTATACCTAATTAATAAAAGTGAGACGAAAATGGGTATACATTTTTCTTACAAGACAGAGATAACATAGTTAGACTCACACTTACCTTATCATATTGTCACTAATACAATAAAAGTTTATTAAGTATGTGACTTTTTTTTTTACGTAAATTTATATGAGACCCTTAACACTTGACATAAATTTTTATTTTTATGCTTTTCTGAAAAACAAAATAGAACAACCATAAAAAAAGCACAGATAACAATTTCAAATGACAAAATGATAATCTATGAAAATATATAACACATACACTTGATCCACAAAAATACTAATACAATCGAAGCTTTTACCACGAAACATCATATTCTCCTCAAAAACCCTATAAGCAATAAAGAGTGAGATTATTGTTTATGAATGGATCTCTTGATAAAAATATATAATATATTAGTTAAAGTGACTCGTGGGATTGCTTATCTCCATCATGGGTGTGAGATGTAAATTTTGCATTTTCATATAAAACCCCATAACATCTTACTCAATGAAAATTTTATTCCAAAGGTTTCTAACTTTGGATTAGAAAAGTTATATCGAATAAATAATAACATCTATGGCAACAAGTGGAACCATTATATGCCTCCAGAATTGTTCTACAATAATATTGGTAAAACTGATGTTTATAGTTTCATAATGTTGTTGATGGTGGCAAGCAAGAGGAAGAATCTAAATCCTTAAGTAGCACAATCAAGTCAACTTTACTTTCCTCTTTGAATCTATAATCATATAAGAAGGCATTAATTTAGAAAAGGCTTAATACCATTGTTGGTCCCAATTTTTGTCAACTTTATTTTAAAGGGTCCCAATTTTAGAAAAGACATTATTTAAGTCGTTAACGACACATCATCAATCAGTGAATTACATGGCAGTTATTGGCTGACGTGGCTAGGACCAGAGTTGACTAAGGATGGTCGCGCCAATGAGGGCTTGACATATGGCAACCCCTTTCTTCACCTAAAAGTTAGGGTTTCAGATTTGCATCTCCAGATTGGGGAAAAACTTGCTCTAGTGCCGTCATGCGAGAATAGGGTTTCTCCTTCACGATGGATATGGTAAACTTCGTTATAGTTAGTTTGCTTCTAGGTTTTTCTCCTTTACGTGGATGAAGAAGGTGCGGAGGAGAAGCTTGCGGAGAGGCGCTGGTGGGACGGTTGAAGATGATTGCGTTATTTGGCTTTGCGTTTCTGCGATTTGGGTTTTGCTCGCGAGAGGTTGGTGATGATGTTGGTGGCTCTTCACCGTTGCGGCACGAATCACGCTTCTGGTTTGAAGGAGATTTTTGGCTCTTTTGGTTTTCATCTTCTATGTTTCAGGTTGATGGTGGCAGGTGGAGAATGAAGAAGCTTCACGACAACGTTGCTCAAAGGCGCGAGGAACTCGCTATTCAGTTTCGCGATGTTTGTAGCGGAGTGTTTAGAACAACGGCACAACCATTTGGTTAGGGTTTCAAAATGTTTGATGATGGAGGTATAAAGATGGTGGCTGACTGTAAGCGTGATGGCGGCAATTAAGGTTAGGTGGTGGCTATAGGGTTTCTATGTAGGGGGAAATTAGGGTTTCTGGAGGTAGGAGATGATGATGACATGTCAAGGGTGATGTGACACTGATTGCTCAACTGGACATTTAGCCATTAACGATTTAAACATTGTTAGCCAAAAGGATAAAATTGAACATAAATTACGATATAAAGGACTACATTGAACATTCGAAAAGAATGAGGACCCTTTCGGATAAAGTTAACAAAAATTGAGACCAAAAATAATATATTAAGTCTTAGGACTACAATGTGAAAGAGGAAAGTTTAGGATCAATTGAATGCATAGGTGAGATCAGGAAACAATAAGATGGAAGATGGTGGCAAGTTGATAATGGAAGATAGCAAATGGGTGTAAATGTTGATCGAACAAGTGATTCCATAATCAAACAAGTTTATCTTACGAAACAAGAATGTTTGGGTCAAGTGAAAGTGCATACAATTATCATTATGAGGACAAATATGCTTTTAAAAGAGCTTTAAAAGGAGTGACAACCATTAACACTTTAATAGTTGTAGATAAACCCATTGAGACACGAAAAGAAATGAAATACAATTGTGAGTACGTACGTCTACTTAATGGTGTAAGTTCTACTTTTTTTCATATTCCTAATTTAAAAAATCTGTAAATAAATTTTGTTTATCAATAAAACTTGTTATAAATATTATTTTATCAATGAATTTTATTACAGAATTAAAGTGAAAATTATAATATCTATTTTATCATTAAAATTTAACGATAAAAATATTTATCAATAATAAATAATTTAAATGGCCGATAAATTTTGCTAATAAATCCATTATCAACAAAGTTAATTAAAATCTTAAAATATATTTATAAAAATTATTGATAAATTATGTTTAACAAGAAGACTTTTTCCTCTATAAATGTTATATAACCAATGAATATTTATGAATGAATTTTTCTCCATTTGTAATGTGGTATCTTGGTATTATTAAATGTTATTTTCCTAAGATAAAAGTATTATTATTTGCAAATTTAAGGTATGGAAATACGTTCTAAGGGTTAGAGGAACAAAAATTGCATCAAAGACGTTTATGGAAGCTAAATAAATTACTTTAAAAGATTTTTTTTTTTGACAAATTTATTTATAGATAACAGTGTCAAATAGGGAATTTATTGATAGTTCTTCACGCTAGTCATTAGACTTACTCTCTCTTTTTTTTTTCTAATGTAACAAAGTAAATGGATATGTAAAGTTTAGATTTTATTATTGAAAATTTACTTTAAATAAATACTTTACTGTATTACATTAGTGTAATTACTCAACAAAAGAAATCCTTGCAGGTTTTGTCATTCTGCAATTGGCGGTTAACAAAATTTTGTTTGGATTGCCATTCTTAATTGTGATTTTAATATGTAAATGGAGGAAAAGACATGCATCAATATATGAAAATATTGAAAATTATCTTGAACAAAATCACTTAGCACCTATCAGATACTCATATAAGGAAATTAAGAAGATGACAGGAAGTTTCAAACAGAAGTTAGGTGAAGGAGGATTTGGCTCTGTGTTTAAGGCAAAGTTGCGAAGCGGACCTTCCGTGGCAGTCAAAATGTTAGGCAAATCTAAAGGAAATGGACAAGATTTTATCAATGAAGTTGCAACTATTGGAAGAATACATCATCAAAACGTGGTACAATTAATTGGATTTTGTGTCAGTGGTTCAAAGCGGACTCTTGTTTATGAATTCATGCCCAATGGATCTCTAGATAAATTTATATTTTCAAGAAATGGAAATATAGAATTTAGCTATGAAAAAATATATAAGATATCGATTGGAGTAGCTCGTGGAATTGCTTATCTCCATCATGGGTGTGAGATGCAGATTTTGCATTTTGATATCAAACCCCATAACATCCTATTGGATGAAAACTTCATCCCAAAGATTTCTGACTTTGGATTAGCAAAGTTATATCCAATAGATAATAGCTTCATCACAATGACAGCAGCAAGAGGAACCATTGGATATATGGCTCCAGAATTGTTTTACAATAATATTGGGGGAATATCTCACAAAGCTGATGTTTATAGTTTCGGAATGATGTTGATGGAGATGGCAAGCAAGAGGAAAAATCTAAATCCCAATGCAGAATATTCAAGTCAACTTTATTTTCCCCTTTGGATATATGATCATATTAGAGATGAGGAAGATATAGATATAAAGGATTTGATGGAAGAGGAAAAGCTAATAGTAAAGAAAATGATCATAATTGCACTTTGGTGTATACAGTTAAGACCAAAGGATCGTCCATCAATGAATAGAGTAGTGAAAATGCTTGAAGGAGACATTGAAGATTTAGAAATACCTCCAAAACCTACTTTATTTCCTGATGAAATGAGTTTAGAGAATCAAACCGCCAGTTCTATCTAAATAATTTTGAAAGAATTCATCTGCGGGGAAAAAGAGGTTGAGAATTCGTATTGCAGTGGTGAAAAATTAGAAAAAGGGGAAGCAGGTGAAATTTTATATTTGTAGTTCTTTAATCAATGATAAACATGTTTTGATATCTACAATTCTACTGCTGAACTTTTATTGTTCCTGTTATTTGAATAATAGGTGTAAATGTTTTTTAAATAAGATGCTTTCTGTAGTAGTGTAGTGCAACTTCTTATTAATCCATGTAAAATAAATTAATTCAATCTTTCGATAAAGTATATTATTTAAAATGCACACCATAGACTGTGTGAAGTTAAGCTTGTCAAGATCTAACAATGGTTAACTTTATACTTTAAAGTCATTATTTACCGATAGTCACTACAAAAATTTATAATTTTTTCGGGGTTTTTTTTTTTTCATTTCCGGATGTTTTAACCCCCAAAAAATGCTTTACCCGCGGTTGAAAAAATCGCAGGAAAAAGCTACGTCGCTAAAAAATTATCGGCGATCTTTAAAAACCTCCGATATTAGCAAGGGTTTTTCAAAACCGCCGGAACTAGTCGAGATTTTCGTCCAAACCGCCGGAAATAGCCAAGGTTTCTCAAAACCGCCAGAAATAATTACGGTTTTTCAAAACCCCTGGAACTAACCGGGGTTTTTTCCAAAACCGCCGGAAATGTATACAATTTTTTTTTTAATTTTTTATTGTAATAAATGAAATTATGATAAAATTAATTTTATTAAATATTATATATAAAATATTCTCTATTGCGTTTTATCATTCTTTAGTTATCTACATATAGTGTATCTCTTATTCTCTTTTGTATTAGTTTTCATCACAATTTAATAATACAAATTGGGTTTTTCTCTCTTCTCCTTTTCTTCAATACCTTAGTTTACTTTTACTCCTAATTTCAGAATAATATAATAAAGGTACAAAAAGTAAGAAAAAAATGTACAAAAAAAACAATTTTTAGAAATATAAAAAAGTAATAATGTTTAAATAATCAAACTAATAAGAGATTTATGAAAATCTTTTATTAAAAATAAAATAAAATATTAAATATATACTAATTTTCTCCCTACATTCTTCACTTTATAAAAATCACATAAAACATAGTCTCCAACAAATATCACATGAAGATTATCTTATAATTTAATGTGAAACTTGGTTTGTTACATAATAAACTCAACCTACAATTTTATTGAAATTATATTTTACATTACTTTTCATAAAATGCATAGATAAAATAAATATATATTTAATATAGGACAAAACCCAATATTTTAAAATAAATTGAAAAAAAAAACATTTAACATACAATTTTATTTAATGTCAAAATATCTTGTATCTTACATTTATTCCAAAGCCAATTTTAAAGTCCTCAAGCAACTTAAGGTCTTCCTTTTAATTTGGCTTAGCAAATATTGTCTATTGAGTTTGAGCTCCTTGTGGTGGATATCTGGCAAACAAAGTTCCTCAATGGTTCCTTCATCAATGGGTGTCGTTATAGGACTAACCTTCATTTCATACAACTTTGGCCACAATTTTCCAGTTACTGCAACAAAACACATTTTAAACTTATTTTGAGGTTCAAATTCAATACGAGAAAAAGTAGGAACATTAATTTTCCATTATTCATGCTTGTTAGGGAATTCCTAGATGGAAAGGAACAAGCCCACTCAGTAATAAAAAAACATATAAAATGTGTTAGCATATTATTAAATTTGTTGAGATAATGTTGTCATAAATATATAATTAATTAATAAAGTACATTTTATTGAGAACCATATTTTTTGAACCTGAAAATTGCTGCAATTTTCTCCATTGTTTCCTCCATTTCAAGAACAAAAAACCATAGAATTTATTTCACATTAACAAGTTCAACAAGAATCCTGTAATGAAAACCAATTGGACATTTCAATATCTAGTCTTTCTTACCTGTCAGTGCAAAGAGTAGGAAGAAATCTCAGGAGCAACTGCAATTGTAATGACATAGAAGCTCGTAGGGCTGCAGGAGATGGTGGAGAAGAATTTATTGCCACTATTGGTCGTCTAGATAATGCAGCACTTCCAGTTCTCAAATTTTTGCGGTTATTTACTTTATTTGGCTGACCTTCAACTCCAGCAGGAGCACTTCCCAATGGTTTACTTCCACCTGTAATAGCAATTATGTGTCTCTCAATATAACTCAATTGTTTTACCAAGTCAGTTGCAAAAGAATTGCGAGCTTCATCAGAGCTTTGATCTATGGAAGGAAGAAGCAACTCGGTAAGAGCCCTCTCAATCACTTGCTACTGGCACCTTTTCAAATATGTTCCCTCTTCAACAACTTCTCCTTCAAGAGAGGTGTTGTCAAACTTCTTGTTATCCCCTTTTATAGTCAATGAATCAGTAGTCGGCCTACACCAACCCCAAGGTTCCCAAAATTGGGTCTTAAGAGAAAGTTTTTTATTAACAGCAATGTTATGCAACCTTTGTCTAATGGCCTTCCGGCCAAAGAGGACATCCTAGCCTCCAAGGAACCATTTAGCTTGCAACAACATTGAATCCTCTAGTGACCTACCAAAGAGATGAATCAATTCTGCAAAAAAGGGTACAGCATCAGGTCTAACCAATAACCTAGTGAGAAGTATTTGAATAAAATATTCTCATTCTCAGAAGCACTAGCAGCCTTCTCAGGACTAGGTGAGGACAACTTTATAGCATCAGACAAGGGCACATCATGATTCTCCACTTTTTTAATGAGGGCTTGTTCATTTAAAAGTAACCTGAGGAGAACCCACTGCCATTACCACTTCTTAAAAATTTTAAGAAGTGACGTCCTCTACTATGTAACATGAATAAAACTAGTGCAAGGTGTATAAAGAATGAAGGACATACTGTATAAACGCCAACTTCAATACATCGTTCTTCTCCAAGAATCTGCACAAGCATTGCAAACAGCTGTGCCTGATCAGAGGACACCTAAAAGCATTGCCAACGCTTTACTTCTTGCTAATCAAGTGAAATTACAAAGTGAAACATGACAGACAAGATAGAAAACAAGTGAGATTGATGTACATTCTTTCTAGCACAATTCTTTATTTGGGCCCATCAAATTTCACAAATTTAAGCTTGATCTCAGACAGAATATCAAAACACTAGTAGCACAAAGTTAACATTCAAAGACCACTATGTGCCCCTACATAAGAAGCCCCTTAGTCTTCAACAAAAATTGTTAAATTTGATTTATTTCACAGTTACGAGATGTAGGTTAATCATGTTCATCATCAGAACAATAAATTAATTGTGTACAACATCTATAGAAACAAATAATGAATAAATGGTACAATAATGTTACTCACTTTCATAGAACCAAATGTGCAGTAGAAATCCTGCTTGAATAGTGAAGATATAATACACAACCATAAAATCAACATTAACCACTCTATTACTAAACAGTTTAAGAAAAATTGCATAAGAATGAAATAATTAGAGACACCTGCATCAACATTTGACTTCCACGCATAGAGGTTGTCTCCTGCCGCAATTGCCTTAGGATCTGAAGTGCGTCAATTTAAGAAATTAGAACTGACCAGAAAATTATGATAAAAAAATTGAAAAGCCAATAACTTCTTACATTGCAAAAATAAAATAAAACAAAGTAGTTCAGAGCAAGATCCATGCTACATTCTGATTAAAGATTTATGTTCCTATAATCCTTTAAAATTAAAAAGGGAGAAGAACAAAGATCGAATTAGCTCCATGAATACAAACTTAGCTCAATGCAACAAAATNATATCAAAACACTAGTAGCACAAAGTTAACATTCAAAGACCACTATGTGCCCCTACATAAGAAGCCCCTTAGTCTTCAACAAAAATTGTTAAATTTGATTTATTTCACAGTTACAAGATGTAGGTTAATCATGTTCATCATCAGAACAATAAATTAATTGTGTACAACATCTATAGAAACAAATAATGAATAAATGGTACAATAATGTTACTCACTTTCATAGAACCAAATGTGCAGTAGAAACCCTGCTTGAATAGTGAAGATATAATACACAACCATAAAATCAACATTAACCACTCTATTACTAAACAGTTTAAGAAAAATTGCATAAGAATGAAATAATAAGAGACACCTGCATCAACATTTGACTTCCACGCATAGAGGTTGTCTCCTGCCGCAATTGCCTTAGGATCTGAAGTGCGTCAATTTAAGAAATTAGAACTGACCAGAAAATTATGATAAAAAATTGAAAAGCCAATAACTTCTTACATTGCAAAAATAAAATAAAACAAAGTAGTTCAGAGCAAGATCCATGCTACATTCTGATTAAAGATTTATGTTCCTATAATCCTTTAAAATTAAAAAGGGAGAAGAACAAAGATCGAATTAGCTCCATGAATACAAACTTAGCTCAATGCAACAAAATTCTGAAAGTCAAATTTACAACAGAAAAGTTAAGAAAAACACTTAGCTCAAATGAACGCGCCTAACCTAGGCTCTGATGACCCCAGGTCATGGCAGATTGGTGAGAAACCATGAATCTGGTGAAAATCGAGTGGGCGAATAGAGGAAGCCGCGAAAGAAGGGGAAACGAACTACGAACCCTAGGTTCGAAGGATTGGTGGAAGAGAATAATTTAAATGGTGGAAAAGATGAATTAGTCAATGAAATGAAGAAATCAAAGTTACGAAGCTTTTTAAATGATACAAACCTCTAGACGAAGATGAGCGAAGACGAATCGGTAGAAAATGGTAGAAAACCCTACCTATTGAACTGAGGTGGATTTGAAAATTTTAATCGGTGAGAAAGTGAGACAAAGTGAGGAGAAAGTAACAGATTTGTTTACAATTTTAATTACCTTGATTGCCAAAGTGAGATCAAGGCCCAAAGAGCTCCATACCTTGAAGATGAACAAACGGCGCCCAAAAGGGATATGATTGAAAGAAAATGAAACCACAGAGACGAAAAGCGGAAACGAAACGGTGTGGGGGAAGGAAACTAGGGTTAATAGAAAATATTTACTGATTAGTCCGGAAAATTATTTAAAAATAAATAAATAAATGTTAGGGGCGGTTTTACTTATTAATCGCTGGAATTATTTGGGGTTACGAAAACCGCCGGAAAATAACCCCTATTAAAATGTACTTTTTTTTGTAGTGAGTTGTAACCAATAAAATTATGCTCAACCAATTTACTGATGGATTATACCTTTGCATTAGTAATTAATATTAAATATATCTAGTAACAACTATGAAAAATGATTCCTGCAATACTGGGAGTTTGTCTTAAATTAAAATAAAGGTTTATTAAATAAGTTTTAAAATAATTACTTAGAAATAAAATCTACTTATTGAATAGACTTAATTTTCAAGTCTACATAAATTTGGATGTTTTAAATAAGTCTATATTAAATATTTTTGGTTAATTCATTATAAAAAAAAATTCTTAATTAATGATAAGTTTTAGTTTCTAAAAATAATTAATCATTATAGTGTGATCAATTTAGATATCAATTTATAAACTAAAATTTATTGGAAACTAAAATAGTTTCTATTATAAATAAAATACTATAATTAGTTTCTAATTAATAACTATAATAGTTTTTATTATAAATTAGTATCTAAATTGATCACTAATAATAGTTACTAAAGTTTCTGCTACCAAAATAATTGGTTTTTAATTAAAAACTTGATCTCTAAACATATTTTTAATCATTAAAATTATTTAAGAATTTTCTTATAATGATTATAAGAATTAAAAATTTATATATTTTTCAATTGAGTTACTACTATTTAATTTATTTTTTTATTAATTATTTAAGAATTTTCTTGTAGTGATTAAAAATTAAAAATTTATATACTTTTCAATTGAGTTATTACTATTTAATTTATTTTTAGATAACGACTTTATTATATTGTGTCTTCACTTCACATCTAGAATAAATAAAAGTAGAGAAAAATAAAAGTTTTTCATCTCTCTCTAGACACATGACTTTATTTGGAAGAAAAAAATGGACAAGTATAAAAAAAAACTATATGACATCACATTAGTCATCTCGTTTTGGTATGGATGAGATATTGTCAGCATAACATCCATTTATCAGTTTTTGAATAAAAACGAAAGAGAAGAGTAGGTACGGAGACTGAGACAAAGGAGAATGCTTTAGATTGTGATGATTTAAATATTAATTGTGGTGATGATTATCCAAATGACGAAATTGAAAGTATAAGCTTAAACTATGAAAGTGATGAAGTGAGCATAATGGTCATGGTTTGATCTATCATTTAGGTTCGATAATTGATGTTTAGAATGATAAATGATGAACTTTATGTCTAAATGCACAATCAATTAGTTATTTTATTTTAGTTTAACTTCTCTTACTAGATTCAATGATTAGATATTCACAAATATGTAATCAACAAATTATCATACAATTAAGAATGAGAATAAAATATTAAATAGGAAAAATCATGAAACATTAAAATATATACATTCAACTTTCACAAACAAGGAAGTTATATTTGTTCTTATACATTTTGAACATTAGAAAAAAAAACAAAGATGACTAACTTAGTCTCAAATGATCAAGTTTTCTCTTTCCTCCAAAAGGAGAGGTTCCAAAAAACGAGTTAATTTTTTAGTTATGTGAAATTTTCTATTTAAAGACTTTTATAATTAGATTAGACTTGCAATTTTTACTTGAATTTTTAATTGAAATAATCAATTTATTGATAACTTGAATTATGTAATTTTGTTGATAATTTTCTTAGATTTTTGAGATGACTATCTGTATAATGTAAATCAAATACTTATTTTTTCCAAATTTATTAAATAAAACTTTAATTATCAAAATAGATAATAATAAAATACCAATAAAAAATAAAAATAAACATAATAAAAAAAATATATTAATGCTAATTATCATATCGTAAAATCATATGTTAGAGAATGTGTTTTAAGTCGATTCTGAAGTTAATGTTTCAAAAAAGTGAAGATATAGGTTAAAGTTCTCATAAACGGTTGGTCACAATAATGGGTTCTTGGTGTGGAAAGAAAGAATTGAAGCCATCCTTGATCTAAGATTTTCTTATTTTATTTTACCATACGGTTGTTCATGTTATTACACAAAAGAGAATATATATATATATATATATATATATATATATATATATAAGTAAATAAAAGTCATAATATAACTCCTAAATATGTATATCAAATAATATTTATAATTATGTTTATCAAATAATACTGATAATTATGTTTATAATAAATTAAAAAATAATTTTCTTAATTAAAAATAAAATAAATAATCATAATAATATTTTAATAAAAGATAATGGATTAAGTTAGAGGCAGAGTAATTTAATTTGGTTATTCCATTCCATATGCATTATGTTGGATGGAAATTTCCGAAACACATATAATGATGTCTTGTATGAGTTTTCCACGACATCTCATAAAATGTGTTCCGGAACATTCTCTATCTTCTTTCTCTACAAGGTTTTCTCTCTCTTCTTCTTCTTTCTTTGAAGTAGCAGTAATGGTGAAAGCAATGACAATAGCGATAACCGTGGTGGGATGTACTGGTCAATGGTAGTTTAGTCTTTTTATTATATTAGTGTGGGGTACAAGAAGCAATAACCAAATATTGATGGTACAAGGGTTTGGTGAGCCATCCTAATGGTATCAATCGTATAAATAAAAAGCTTGAAACAAGTGAAAGGGAGGCCAATGAAGATGTACATTTACATAGAAAGATAGGAAGTGGGTACCATGAAGTGGAAGGTGAAACATGATGAGCATGAAGGACAAAGTTTACAAAATGGAGAAGCCATGATTCGGACTACATCTAAGTTTGAACTAGTGACTCCGAGCCAATTGGAAAATAGTTATATCACAGATTGAGTCGGTTTGAGTATGGAGGGCAAAGTAGAGAAGATTCAAACCAAGATGAAATTTTAAGCACTGCAATTGCGCTAGTGCAACAAAAGACTGGAACAATTGAACCTAGACCACAACTAGAAAACCCTAGCATTCTCAAGAAGAGAGGTATATTGAATTACGTCTTAGTACATATTAACGTCACCCACAAATTTATTTGTACATAACAACGTCAAAACCATATTTGTTGATATTTGTTTATACTGGACATTAAATTTACTCATTTTTTGTAATGTTACTAACTATATGGACGTGCAAAGTGTAAATTTTATTAACAAAGATTTGCTTCACAAATACATACTATTCTACATTATCATTATTAGTGTAATCATTCAAGTTAAACTTTCTTGCAGGTATTCTGGAGTTTATCTGTGGCATGGGCTTACAAGGTTTTCATTGGGCTGCCATTCTTAATTGTGATTTATATACATATTAGCATCTTCACAATGACTGTGGCAAGAGAAACCATTGAATATGGCTCCAGAGTTGTTTACAAAAATATTGGAAGAATATCCTATAATGCTGATGTTTATAATTTTATAATGCTTTTGATGGAGATTGCAAACATAAAAAACAATCTAAATATCTACGCAGGATCATTCAAGTCAACTTTACTTTCTTCTTTAGATCTACAATCATATTAAAGAAGATGATGATGTAGAGACCAAACAATCAACTTGATCCAAACAACTTCTAGTGAATATAAACAGTGATTGAAATTACAGTGGTTGAAAGATCTGGCAAGGATGAGAGCTTACAGGAAACAAAATGGAGAGTGCATTATATTTATTGCGTGTGGTAGAGAAAGGAGAAAGAGAAACAAGATGATTTAAGGTAAAATTTTATATTTGTGCATGTAAAATATGTTTTCATATTTATAATTATATATACTACTGCATTTTTTATTGCAGTTGTTATTTGGATAATAGTTTCAATTTTTTTCATATTAATCCTTTGCTAAAGTATACTATTTGACAATGAAGAATAAAGACTAGGTGAAATGATATAGCTTTGTTCAACGTCATTATTTACTGACTTGTAACTGTTAAAATTATGTGACCAGCCACTTAACCAGGCGACCATAGTAGTAAGAAATAATGTTAATTAATGAATAGAGATGTTCTTTTCCTTTCACTGAAAATATCATTATGGGCAAATTTTAAATTTAATCATATTTATGTGAAATTGAATTGTTTGTGTGAACATTCTACACGTTATAAAAGATGGTTGTTGAACGACCCAAAACTTGAATTTCGATCCCTAATTAAAACTTGAAACATATTTATCAATCAAAATAGTTTTGGCCGCTACTTAATATTTTAAACATTTAGCGATCGAAAATTTTTGATCGCTAATAAAATACTTAATTATGTCACAAATTCGGTGGTAGAAATAAGTAATTTATTTTACTTCCAACTTCAAATCGATCGCGCTAAAAACATTATATTTAACAACAACAAAAATTTAGTTTCTAATTAACATGTTAAACATATAGAGTGAACAACAAATTTTAAGTCGTCGAGACTTAATTTGGTTGCAAATGTGCTGGCAAAAATAAATTATTTATTTGTAACTTGATTAAAACCAGTCACTAATATAACATTTTTTCGATAGTTAAAAACATTAATTCAAATTTTACATAAATAACCACCAATTTAGTAACTATAATTTAACTACTGAGATTTTTTTTAATTCAATCATTAATCAAATTGTTGTCATTAGAAAAGTAATAATTCATTATTTTGATAGATTTATGATTGTCATGAACCTCAATAAAGCATGTTCAAAGGAAAATAAAGCATGTTCAAAGGAAACTACCTATTGACTAGCATAGATTAACTTGTAGATATAACATCGTAAGGTACGAGTTGTTGAGTTTTCCATATGCATACTAGGAATGTATTTGTCAAATGAAGAGAAGATGACTTTCATGACTGAAGGAGCCAATTATTGTTATAAAGTCATGTCGTTTAGCTTGAAAAACGCAAGGCCTATTAGTACTTGATGGACAAGGTGTTCGTGAACCTCATAGGATGTATAATGGAGATCTATGTAGATGACCATGTCATGAAGTCCATAGTTGTTGACGAGCATCCAACACACCTGCAAGCTATCTTTGATAAGGTATGACTTCATAATAAGAGACTTAATGCAAAAAAGTGTTTTTTTGGTGTAGGCGGCAACACATTCTGAGGGTTCATGATAACCCGTCATTAGATAGGGGTCAATTCGGACAAGTGTGAAGCTATACTCAACATGACGAACGTGACTAATCTCAAGGAAGTTCAAAGTCTAAATGGTAAGTTGGTCTCACTCTCCTATTTTTTACCATGTCTGAAATAGAAGGCAAAGTCGCTCTCCAATCTATTGAAGGAAGCTCAAACTTATCTTTTGAGGTAAGAATATGATGCTATGTTCCAACAGTTAAAGAAGGAAGTCGTCACACTCTCCGTCCTCAAGGGCCTTCAGCCTAATACACATTTCATCATATTCTTGCATTCTAGACTCAAGGAGCTTATTTTAGACAATACAACGTCTTCTTCAGCTTCAACACCTTCTTTTCTTCACCTCTTCTCATGTAGCCGAGAGGTTGCTCTACATAGACCTCTTCTTCAAGAAAACCATTTAAAAATGTAGACTTCACGTCCATCTGTTGAATCTTCCATCCTTGTTGAGCTGCTAGTGAGAATAGTAGTAGGATTGTTTCCATCCTTGTCACTCGAGCGAATACTTCATCATAGTCAATCCCCTTCAACTTTTTGTAGCTCTTCACCACAAGTCGGGATTTATAGCGCTCCACCTCTCCTTTTGCATTAATTTTCTTTTTGTATACCCACTTTACACCAATTGGCCAAACACCTATGTGTAAATTTGTCAGCTCCCACATTTCATTTTTTTCAATTGAGCTAATCTCCTCATCCATAGATTTCTTCCATCTTTCATCAAGCATGTCTTCTTCAAATTTTATATCTTCTACACTTGTTAACAAACATGCTACATGTACCACATCAGTGGAGTTATCTGAGCTCTTACTAGTCGTATCTTGCTTCAAGCACCTTTTCTACAATATCTTCAGCTGTAGTTCATACAATCGGTTTTTTTGCTTTTACCTTGGCTGCTAGACGATGTAAGACCCGAGAAAATGTAGAGTTTATAAATAAGATTTGAGTATGTTTTATTAAAATCTGCATGAGTTCACAAAGTGTTGTGTAGCTTAGTTGGTATGCAAGTCTTGAATAAAATATAAAATTCTATGTTGTTTATTTATTTTGTGGATATAAGTGTAATTTATGTTATTGTATGGTTGTTAAATTTATGATGTTTTATATTTTTAATGTGATGTGCTGGTTTGTTGGTAGAGATATGTGTCTAGGATTGAATGAACATGGGTATAGAAAGCTTACCTTTAATTTATTGTTTTATTGTATGATGAATTTTGGAATATCTTTAATTTTCTTTGGAAGTATGGTGAGTTATCTTATTTAAATGTTTGATTTTTGCAATTATTAGTTTTAAATGTTTTGAAAGATAATGTGATGTTTGTGTTCAGTTGAATAATTCATGATATTTCTTTGTCTTCCTAAACAATTTTGGAAAGAGAAAATTTTAAGAAGAGATATTATTAACAAGGTTGATGTTTAATTAAAGTGATGAGCATGGTTAAGAATCCTTTTGAATTTATTAAGAGTTAGAAATTTCTTCTTCATTGTAATTAAGAATTGAATTGATTAGGGTTAGGATTTATTTTTATTAAATATCAAATTATAATTAATTGGATCCTAATTAAATTTCAAAATCAGACTTTTTATTCTAAACCCTAATTAATTTACTAAATCAGATTTATTGTTTCTGATAAACCCTAGTTTAATTTTTTTTCCCCAAATTGATTTGGGGATTTTTCTTCTTCTTCTTGGACAGACCTGGGTGGGTCATTTTGTCGTGCCTTAAGGGAGAGCTTCTCTCCTTCTCGTGCATCCAACCCAGCTTTAGGGTTGCACACGAACACTCTTCCGTAATTTCTTTTCCCTTACCGATCTTCATTCTATTACTGGAGCAAACCAATCCCCAGCAATTTCGTTCTTCATGTCTCTGTGCCTCACTCGCGGAGCATCCAATCTTGGAGAAGAGGGTTTTCGGTGCGTGGCTTACTGGTGGGGGAAATCTGGCGCGACTATGGCGCGGAGGAGGCGCGGTGACGACGGAGCGATGGAGCGGCGAGGTCGCGGCGACTGCGCGATGGAGATTAGGACCGTTCTTCATCTCCTCCTTCTTTGTTTTTATGTTTTGGGTTATTTTTCTTAACGGCGATGAGGCGCGGCGAAGGCGCGGAGGAGCGTGACGAAAGCGCGGCGGAGATGTGGCAATGGCGCAAGGATGCGTTTGCAGTTCTGGTTCTACTTCCATTCGTTTTGATTCGCGGCACAAGCTTCCTTTCTCCTCCTTCTTTCTCTGATTTTTGATTGGGTTTTGTTGGGGTTTTCCTGTTGCTATATTGTGGTCTTGCAATTTGGGATTTTTGGCATGGTTCGTTGGATTTTCCCTGCAGGTTTTTAATCAAATTTTGGAGGTTGGAGTTGAATTAGGAATTTCATTTCTGTTTGCGCGTTTCTGATCTTGAAACTGTTAGCTTTAATTAAATCTATGAGTTTGCGATTTTGGGGTTTAATCTCGTGTCTGTTTCGTTGGGGCGTGGTGGCTGTTGGTGGTAGCGCAAGTGGAGCTGCCGGGGTGTTGCGGCGGCTGGCCGTGGAGTCCCTGGATGTGGGTTGGATTGGCAGACAGTGGTGGCCTTGTTGGGCCTGTGGTTTGGATTAGACTTGGAATTGAGTTTCACTGAATTAACAAAACAATAATGAGAATAAGATAAGGAAAATTTAAAATAAAGCTTGTCTCTAATTGTCTCTGATCTTATAATAATTGAAAAGTTATAATATAATAATTGGAAATCGAAAATGCATGGATCAAAAAATAATAATAAGTTAAGATTATGTCTCTGAAATTAAAATAAAGGGAATTAAAATCAATTAATTAATAGTTTACAGAATTGGAAATAAGAAATAAATATTAATTGGTTTTAAAGATGAAAATAATGAGATTATAATCATTAATTATAATATTAAATTACTTACTAATTTTACTTTGACAAAAGAGAAAAGAATGTGATTATAATCTTTAATTAGATCAACAAATGTTTTATTATTTTTGGTTTGTTATTAAATGTTAACCAGCTAGTTACAACAACAAAAATATATGTGCTGTCATAGTTTTGATTAATAAGGACTATTCACGGATCAGTTTATAAAGTTAACTGAACTATAAATACAAAAGTTCAGTTTCACTACCAAAAACTAGTAAAATTTAGTTTTTAGTATAGGTAGTTTAGTTTTTATAGTATAAAAGAGTATAGATAAACTAAAGTTCATTACAATTACATTAATTATGTCCAACCTTAGTTTTAAGTTATAATTTTTGTTGGAATGTCGGTAAGTGTACCGAATTGTTCAAGTAATAAACAGTAAGTCCGGATATCGTTTTCTAAGAGATTTGTTTTGACTTTGCTAATTATGAAAATTTACCGATTTAGCAACAATAACATATATCACAGTGTTTTTAGGCAAAATTTAAATAAAAATTTAGATTTATAATTTATACAATAACAGTCAAGTTTAGATTCACTAGGGTTGAAATTCAAGTTTCTAACTCGATATTATTCTCTACTAACACAGTTCCTCGTAATCATGCATCAATATCACAAACATACAAGCATCTAATTCCACATATGACAAGTTTTGAACCATCAGACTAAAAATTACTAATTCCTTAGCAAATTTAGAAATCAGATTCGCATTAATCACGATGTTATACAAATGACAAAAAAACATTCAATTTATGCCTATAATTGAATTCCTTAAGATGTTCTACCTATGTCCACGATTTTCATGCAATTTCCAAAGATTCAACCGTTCAAATAACTCATATTTCCATCATATGCGTGAATAATAAGCATAGAACACTAAATTCATCAAGAATCAAGCATTAATTAGAGAAATTATAAAGAGTTTCAGAACTTTACTCTCAACCCCAATGAAATGGAGTTTTAGCTACACATATGCATCTAGGAAGCAAGAATGAGAAGAAATGATGGATTGAATGGTGGAAAATGGTAATCTTGCACCTTGGAGGCACCTAAACTCGACCTAGAGAGCTTTTGCAGCATTCCCACCGTCAAAATCTGCCTCTGTTCGCGTTTTCGAATCGTTTTAATGAGTTCTGTAAAAGTCAACTTGCTAGAGCGAACCAATCAGGTCGCTGGAGCGAGTGACACAGCTCGCTGGGTGAGCCTGCATGAGTCATTGGGCGAGTCATTGTTCATAGCGGTCAACGCTAGTTTTGGGCGCTTAGGGCCAGATTTATGCAAAATAGGGGCTCAGCATTGGACTATCAGCGCCCTGGGCGCAACTTTCGCATTTTGCCACCGCTCAGCGTAAGTTTTGGGTGCTCAACCTTGAGTTTTAGCGCTCGGTCCTATGGGCGCTCGGTCCTATGGGCGCTCAGCCCTGAGTTTTAGCGCTTAGCCCTAAGTAGTTTTGACAGCATTCTCAAATTCAAGTTCTTGTGTAATTTCAAAGGCGTCCAACATGGATATTTGCTTCAAATTGATCTTTTATCGTCCTAAAACATGTTCCCTTGAATTCTTGCTTTTTTTCTTCCATTAGAAATGCTTCCTATTCATTTATTTCACACACTCAAACAAAGAGATTAGATGTAAAAAATAAACATATACTAACTAAAGCATAAGAAAACTATAAAACACACTAAACTTTAGGATAAAACAAAGTAAAAGCTATGGAAAAGTTGATTTATTCACCAAATTATATACACAAAAAACACGTGAAATCAACTGTTATCAGTTTTCTCACATTCTTAATTTATGAAATTGGTATGTAAATTTTGTTTTATTGATAAACTTTTTTTATTTATTTATAAAGTATATTATAAATGTTTTTATTGATAAATTTTATCATATCATGATTAAAAAAATAGAAATTATAGTATTTATTTTATCAAAGAAATTTATCAATAAAAATATCTATCAATAATAAATATTCTAAATTATTAATAAATTTTATTAATCAACCTATTATCAACATATATTTTATTCATAATAGAGTAAAATAGAATGGATTTATTGATAGTTGTTCATGCTAAACATTAAATTTACTATCTCTTTTTTTCTAATGTTACTAAGTAAATGGATTTAGATTTTATAAATGAAAATTTGCTTTAAACAAATACTTTACCATATTACATTGTCAAGTGTAATTACTCTAAGAAAAAGAAATTCTTGGAGGTATTTTCATTTATCCTTCTATGGTATGGCTTACAAAAATTTGTTTGGATTGCGATTCTTAATTGTGATTTTCATATGTAAATGGAGGAAAATAAATGCATCAATGTATCAAAATATTGAAAATTACCTTGAACAAAATCACTTAACAGCTATCAGATACTCATACAAGGAAATTAAGAAGATGACGGGAAGTTTCAAAGACAAGTTAGGTGAACGAGGATTTGGCTCTGCGTTTAAGGGAAAGTAACGGAGCGGACCTTTTGTGGCAATCAAAATTTTAGGTAAAGCCAAAGGAAATGGACAAGATTTTATCAATGAAATTGCAACTATTGGAAGAATACATCACCTAAATGTGGTAAAATTAATTGGATTTTGTGTTAGTTGCTCAAAGCGCGCTCTTGTTTATGAATTCATGGCCAATGGATCTCTTGATAAATTTATATTTTCAAGAAATGAAAATATAGATTTTATCTATGAAAAAATATTTAAGATATCGATTGGAGTAGCTCGTGGAATTGCTTATCTCCATCATGGGTGTGAGATGCAGATTTTGTATTTTGATATCAAACCCCATAACATCCTACTGGATGAAAACTTCATCCCAAAAGTTCTGACTTTGGATTAACAAAGTTATATCCAATAAATAATAGCTTTGTCACAATGACAATAACAAGAGGAATCATTGGATATATGGCTCCAGAATTGTTTTACAATAACATTGGAGGAATATCTCCCAAAGCTGATGTTTATATATAGTTTCGGAATGTTGTTGATGGAGATGGCAAGCAAGAGGAAAAATCTAAATCCCGATGCAAAACACTCAAGTCAACTTTATTTTTCCTTTTGGATATATAATCATATTAGAGAAGAGGAAGATATATATATAAAGGATTTAAGCGAAGAAGAAAAACTAATAGTAAAGAAAATTATCATAGTTACACTTTGGTGTATACAGTTAAAATCAAGGAATCGTCTCTCAATGAATAGAGCAGTGAAAATGCTTGAAGGAGACATTGAAGATTTGGAAATATCTCCAAAACCTATTATTTTCTGACAGTTCTATCTAAACAATTTTGAATGAAAATCGATCCAGATAATTATAGGTTGCGGAAAAAAAAAAAGGGTGTGAATTAGCATAGCATTGGTAAAAAAATAAGAAAAAGGGGAAGTAGGTGAAATGTTATATTTGTAGTTCTTTAATCAATAATAAACATGTTTTGATATCTACAATTCTACTGCTACACTTTTGTTGTACCTGTTATTTGAATAATAGATGTAAATGTTTTTTAAATAGTATGCTTTATGTAGTAGTGTAGCGCGCAACTTCTTATTAATGCATGTAAAGCAAATTACTTCAATCCTTTCATAAAGTATATTATTATGCACACCATAGCTTGTCAAGATCTAACCAAGGTTAACTTTATACTTTGAAGTCATTATTTACTGATAGTTGTAACTAATAAAATTATGCTCAACCAATTAACAAGTCGACTATAATAGTAAGTCATTTTACTAATTATCATCATGCAAATTTTAAATTTATTATAATAATCAGCTTAGGGTCTCATCGCTTTCCTAATATATATAATTTCCTTCATAAAGAAACTGAACACAACCTTGATCTCCACGGCTGCCTATTCCATCTCTACCAATAATTTGTTATCAAATTATGATGACTTGGGCCCAAGTTCAAACTCCATTCAAGGATCCATTACTTGTGGTGTGGCTATAGGAAGTTCCAAGAAGCACTTGAAGATGCATAAAAGGATTACGGATTTTGTTTTAGCAGCAGCGAACACTTCATCAATAGTAATAATTTCTTCAAGATGAGCTGCCTTGGTTGTAGAGTAGTTCCTCATGATTTTAGGCTCTGCACGATGTGCTCAAGAGGTTTGTTCTACATATTCTATGCAACTAAAATAATGTATCTGCTAGCACATAATTAGCTTATGCTATGCAGATCTTGTCATATGTTTAAGCAATTTATATCAATATAAGGAATGACCTTCACACCTTTCCTTCCAGTGTCTGTGATCCTATTCTTCGTATTTCTTTTTGTTGTGGTTGCTCCTTTCTTTTTTTATTCTTTCAGCTTTGGAACATATACCTTCCTTCTGTTGTATATCACAAGATTTCATTTGTTAGGTTTCATTATTGGAGTTTCCTTTTGATCGTCCAATATACTCTTTGTTCACTTGAATGGATTTGGGAGAGAGTGATTGAGTAGATTTGAGAGGACTTAAAGATAAATTTTGTTGTTGTTTATTTGAGTGAATTTGGAAGTAAGTGAAAGTGGATTTGAAAGTAAATTTTTTTAATCTGTTACATCAATCAAATCCTACACTAATTCTCACAAACGTTGCTTTCAAATTCACTCTCAATTGCCTCTAAATTCACTTAAATAAACAGCAAAAAAAATTATCCTCAAATCTTCTCAAATCCACTCAATCACTCTCTCCCAAATCCATTCAAGTGAACAAAACAATTTTATTTTTGGGTACCCATCAAACTCTAGATCTTTTCTTATTTGTTGTATTTATTTGTTTATTTTTAGGTAGGGATTCATGATTATATCTTTTAGTAGATTTAGAGGAAAAGTATGTATTATTGCTATTGTGTTCGAAACTTAGTTTCTCTGCAGGATGCTTGAAACTTTTGATGAAGAGTCTTAAGCATTTGGTTCCTCCAAAAGTTTTGTTCAACACTTTGAGTAGAATGTCATTTTCACTTACAAGACACTCAAGGCGTTTAGAGTCTTTGTGGCGTTTGTTGTGTTTTCTACCAGCTCTTTATTTTTTTTCATAATATTTTATCACTTTCTGAGTTATATGCACATTTGACTGCGTCAATGATGTATTTGCATATATAAAGTGTTTATATAAGACAAACCTGTTAAACTCTATTAGAATTTGTGGCTCTATAAAGCTTATCAACACGGATAATATTCTTTTGGCCACAAGTCTACACATGTGGTGGAACTTTTAGCCATTGAATAATTTGCAAATATTTGAAATATAAAAAAAAAATCGAATGCATTATATAAACATTGCTTTTAGATCAGGATATACAATTTTATTTTGATAATTTTCCAATATCTATTATAATATATTTAGGGTTTTTTCCTTATTTAAATAAGTCCTGGACTATTTGTTCGATTTGGCTCCCAAACTAATTCCCTAAAAGTTATTTTAGACAGCATGTAAATAAAAGCTTCAAGTTAGAACAATTTAGGATGATTTTAGAAACTCGAAGAACTCCATAAAAAAAAAATTCATGATTAACTAAATCAGAATTCATGCAGTTCACGAATTTCTAAAATTTTGTATTCATTAAAATCAGTTGTAGAAACCAGATGGAAACGCGGTCTCTCAGTCAAAGTCTACGATTGAAGTATCATAAGTCTTCAAAGTATTCTCTGAAAGGAAAAATGCGGTCCTTTAGGATTATATATTGAGTCTGTATTGTTTTAAATATCAATATAGAACTTGGAATTGATTGCACTTGAATCGAATGAGAAACAGTTTGGACATGATGAGGAGAGAGAGAACATGGTTGGTGGTACTGCTACTTATTCTACTCCACCATATTTCTGCTACCAAGGACGACCAACAACACCTTTGTCTTCCTTCTTCCTGTGGCAACATCACCAACATCACTTATCCATTTCGATTACAAGGCGACCCAGAGAATTGTGGTGACGAAAGGTACGAGCTTGGTTGTCAGAATAATGTTACTGTGTTGTATCTGAACTCTGCTCAATACCATGTTCAAGCAATCAACTACGACAACTACACCGTGAGAGTGGTTGACCCTGCTCTTCAACACCACAACTGCTCCTCCCTTCCTCTTCGTTCCCTCTCTCGCTCCAATTTCTCTGATACTTACACTGACTCCGCGGATCTATACATAACCGTTCTATATCTGTATCTAATTGTGGAATATCTGAGTTTCGAGCATATAGTGTTTCTGAACTGTAACCATTCGGTGAGAGAGAACGGGAAGTATGTGAAGAGTGGTGAGTGCGTGAAGTGGGACTCAAAAGGCTATGCATATGCAGTGGGTGGAGACCTAAAAGCTGAGGACTTAGAAGTTGGGTGTGACGTGAAGCTTGTTGCTCCCACATCGTTCAGGACTTTCAATAAGCATTCATACGCTGCCATTCACAGGGCTCTCGCCTATGGATTTGAGATCTCTTGGATAAACCTCGCCTGTCAGAATCATTGTCCTAATGAATTTTGCTATTTCAACTCTTCTAGCCAGAACTTTCACTGCTTTCACACAGGAGGTGCGTTATATACTAATTTTGTCTACTTTTCATGTTAAATTAAATTAGTATATTATTAAGTTAAAGCATAATTTTGTTTTCATTTTTAATATCTTTATTTGATACTCGTTTTTATATAGGAGGTACACAATTAGTAATTTCTACCGATGTGAATTTTTTGTTATCATCTCTTAAAATATTTAAAATATGTTTGATCCCTTTAACTTGCCACATTTTTTTGTATTCCATAGCTTACCTATTCACTTCACTTTCTATAATAACAATCTTTGTAAGATTATTCTAATTTTGTATAGTTTTATTCTTAAATTAAATCATTTAGATTTTTTATTTCTTTAATTGATACTCGATTGTCTTCAATTAACATTTTACATAATTATATTCAAGTATTAGGAAAATCATATTTCATCCACTTTTTGAGAATTTTTTGAAACAAAGTTTGAATCATTTATGTTAATAATTCAACGAACTTTTAGAAAGAAATATAATATTTTTATCTTTTATATTTTACATGCATTTATAAGAACTTCTGCATAAAATTAACATTTATTATTTTAAAATAAATGAAAAGTTTTTAAACTTGTTTACCGCTATTAATAACTGTTGAGATAATCAGAATCCTAAAGTTGATGTTTTGTTTCATTTCAGAATCCGGATTATGGTGGTTAAAGCAGTATGCTGGTAAGATCTTATCATCTTAATTGCTCAATACTTTAATTAAAAGAGGAGTAGAGCTTTTAACAATGATTAAAATATACTTTTTAACAGTAGTTTTAAAATTACCATTAATAGAAATGCTATTAAAATAATAGAACATTAGGTCACAGTTAAGATACAATCGTCTATATATTTTTCAAAAGATTTCCAACCACTTTCGGCTACCGTTTATGATTAAACCGGTGTATATTTTATTTTCTTTTACTTTTGAAAAATTTCACCTCTTTCAAAATCATGGTTGTGTTTTGATTTCTTGAAAGTAATATATAATGATAGTTATATTATAAATTGTTCTTGTATGTTTTCTTAATATTTGTTCTGATAATTTATTAGGGATAAAAAAATAAATATGTTTTTATTTAAATTTGTTTAAATTATTTATATTGTAGTAGAATGAATAAAAGTATGAGTAATATTTAATATTTTCAAATTATTAGGAAAATCATATTTCATCAACTTTTTGAGAATTTTTTGAAACAAAGTTTGAATCATTTATGTTAATAATTCAACAAAATTTTAGAAAGAAATATAATATTTTTTTATCTTTTATATTTTACATGCATTTATGAGAAATTCTGCATTAAATTAACATTTATTATTTTAAAATAAATAAAAAGTTGTTAAACTTGTTTACCGCTATTACCTTTTCATATGAAAACGGTCTTTTTATTAATAACTGTTGAGATAATCAGAATCCTAAAGTTGATGTTTTCTTTCATTGCAGAGTTACCTTTAGAGTGGTTAGCTGGTAAGATCTTATCATCTTAATTTCTCAATATTTAGTTACAAGAGGGATAGAGCTTTTAACATTGATTAAAATACACTTTTTAACAGTAGTTTTAAAATTATCATTAATATAAATGCTATTAAAATAATAGAACATTAGGTCACGGTTAAAAATACAATCGTCTGTATATTTTTCAAAAGATTTTCAACAACTTTCGACTACAATCATCTTTTACTTCTGAAAAATTTCACCTCTTTCAATAATGATGGTTATGTTTTGATTTTGGTTGAAAGTAATATATGATCTTAATTTAGCTGTTACTTTCCAGAATACTTACTGGAAACGCTATTGGACTCTTTAGTTGGTAAGATCTTATAATTTTAATTTCTCAATGCTTTAATTACAAATGTCACACCGATGCAGCCGATGATAAACGCGTTCAACAAACACAAACAGAGAGATGAGTGAATTGATTTCTAATCATAAATTGTTTTTTTAATAATTTTTTTACATTAATATAAATTTCTTAAAATAATTTAAACAAATTAAAAAAGTAATGAAGAGAGAAAATTATACAAGTAAAATTTTTATCCTGGTTTGGATCAGAGATCCTACATCCAGTTGTTAACCCGTTGTTAATCTCAACTGAGAATCAACGCATCACTAGCATAATCCAACCAACTGTTACAATCACAAAGAAAATAAATGAAGGTTAGAATATTATTCTTATTACCCAATAGATGAAACTCACTTCCTCGGTAGCCCACAAGGAATGAACACCTTCTCCGAATGTTCACGAAGGATGATCACCTCAATAACAATAATAACACTCAATCACACTTCCTGTTAAAGTTTGCTCTATGCTATCAGCAAGTGCACTCAATTACAGTCCATGTGAAAGTTCTCACTCTTTGGCAACACTCCAAGTTTTTAAAGCCACAACACAAGGATTATACAAACCCTATAACACTTATCATCACACACTGCAGTAAGAATTTTGAAATACACTTATTTCGTATGTTCTATTTCGTATTTTAGAACGAGAGTCTAAATCTATCTCTAAAAATCTGTTGTCAACTAAAATTAACGTATGATAATGAATTATCCATGATAATTGTGCATTTAATGAATGTACAACATAAAAAACTTACTTAAAAATTCTAATAATTAACGCATTCTAATAATTAACGCAACCTATGACAAATATAATCAAATATAAACCACATCATATATATCAATCTACTAAATTTCAAAAGTTTTAATATAAAATCAAATCTTCATGGAGATCTTCCTAAAAAACAACACTTAGATACTTAACTGACACATCACCCAAATTTTTGCTCTTCAATAACCACAAAGAGCTTTTACCAATTATTCAAATGGACTTTTAATAATAGTTTTAAAATGATCATTAATAGAAATGTTATTAAAATAATAGAACATTTGACCACGGATAAAGATACAATCGTATGTATATTTTTCTTAATATTTGTTCTGAATTGATTAGGGATAAAAAAATAAAGATGCTCTTATCTAAATTTGTTTTAAATTATTTTTATTGTAGTAAAATGAATAAAAGTACGAGTAATATTTAATATTTTTAAATTTAATGGAAAGAGGTATGTATATACATTAATGCTCAAAATTGTCTATGTTTTAAATTAATAAAACATTTTTAATGTATTAGGTAACTAAAAAAAATTATTTTTATTTTTATTTTCTTTAATCATTTGTTACATTTCACTAAAAAACTCTTCTTTTTACTATTACATTGTTTAGTATTTTCTCGCAAGACCTATTCGATGTCTATTAAATTCACTAAATTTTTTTAGGATACTTTATCTTTTATTTGTAACTTCAATTACACTTTTTTTCTTTTGATTTTCTTCATATGAATTACATTTTAAAAAACGCAAAACCTCCACTTTATAGAATTAAATTGTGTGAATCCGTGGTTTATAAGATAAACTAAAAAATTATCTTTCCTTTTATTTTATTATTTTTTTAATTTCATTTCATTTGAAGAGTTCTTAATTTTTATTTTCTCTGATTCAACTCGTTATAAATTTATTAAATTCACTCAAATTATTGAGGTGCTTTCACTTGTAACATTTAAAAAATATTAAATATTAGTTATCATGAAATTTCAGATATATATTGTTATTTAATTATGTTTTCAAATATGTATAATTTCTATTTAATAATTATTTAAAAAATAATAAATATTGTACTTATCCTGAAATTTTAAATAATAAATATTTATTCTTTGTTGTGATTTTTTTTTTTAAGAAAAATATTTAATTAATATTTAAAACATTATGAAAAATGGCTACAAATATATTATTATTTGATGAGGTTGAAAATAAAATACAAATTTTATACCTAATTAATAAAAATGAGACGAAAATAGATATACGTTTTTTTTAAAGACAGAGATAAATATAGCCAGATTCACATTTACCTAATCATGTTGTTACTAACACAATGAAAGTAAGTATATTATTTTAGACCTTATTTTTGTTATAATATTGCAAAAGTTAAACATTGGTGTTGGAACTTTTACAATGTTAATATTCTTTTATGCAACATTAATATTTTTATTAATTAGCAACAGTTAAATATTTAAGTGTACGGTCAAATTATTTATTGATTTTATTCTTCTCTAGCTCTATAAATAGCGAGCTCTTTCTCCATTCCAAAACACATATGAAATTAGTCTTTCTTCATTATCTTCTCTTCTTAGTTTCATCATCTTTTTCTTTCCTAAATTATTCTGGGTTTATTTTATACTCTTTATAGAGATCATTGCTAGTTCTGAGATCCTCAAAGATATTCTGAGAAGTTTCTGTTGTATCTTGGGGGACTTGCGCAATACACTGCGGATAAGTCCTTATGGACAGTGAATCTACACGCCTCAGAAAATTTTGTTCGTGTTTCTGTCAGCTTTAATCCAACAATCTTAAGAACTTATGGCTCACATCAACAACTCAATCCCGAAGGATCAAAACTTTGTTTCCAAAACTCAAATGGTATTTGCGAAACCACTTACGGACGTGTCAAAAGTCGAGGTCTTTTCTGGACCGAACTTTCGGATGCTAGTAAGATGGTCGCAGCAATAATGACTTCTTATTGCATTTGTAGGGAGACGAGGCGACAAAACTTTCATTGTCCTACCTTTGTAATGTATGAGGAAAGGTGGAGAAGATTTTCTCTCTAGAGAAAGAAAAAGAAATAAGAAGATAAGGTACTTGAGTAATTTTTTGTATAGTTTACCTACAAGAGAGAAGCACAACCAGGTAATTTCTCGTTTACCAATCTTAAATATTTTAAAATTGTGGGAGTGTAGGTAATTTTACTTAATTACTTACACTTGTATTGTGGTTTTTCACCTAATGATATTGATAATATTCTAAATTTGAAAGTAGAGAATATGTAGTTATATATTTATATATGAACGACATGTTAATGATTGACACAAATTAGATAATATTTTAAAATTAAGGTTTCTAGGATCAAATTTTGAAATGAAAGACATAGGTGAAACCAATATGATGTTAGGTATTAAAATCACAAGGAAGGAAGATAATATATTACTATCCCAAGAACAATACATTGAGAAACTTCTTAAGAAGTTTGGATATTATGATTTCAAACATGTGAGTACCCCTTATAATGTTAACTCTAAATTAATGAAAAGTAGAGGATAATCATTATCTCAGCCTTAGTATGCCCAGATAAGTGGAAGCTTACTGCACTTGATGAGCTTTTTTAGACCTGATATTGCTTATGCAGTAGGTAGACTGAGTAAGTACACTCAATGTCCAAATCACGAACAGTGGGATGCACTTGCTAGACTTATGAGACACTTAAGATGTTCAATGGATCATACCATTGGATATAGTGGATTTCCCGCTGTACTAGAAGGGTACAGTGATGCTAACCGAATCTCTGATTCGGATGAGACAAAATCCACTAATAGTTATGTATTCACACTTAGGGGTGATGCGATTACATGGAGATCATCCAGACAAACAATTATTGCAAGATCAATAATAGAATCTGAGTTTGTTGCTCTTGAGATGGCTGATAGTGAGACTGAATGGTTGAAAAACTTCTTAGAAAACATTCCTCTAGAAATGAAACCAACCCCATCGGTATCAATACACTATGATTGTCAATCGGCAATAACTATAGTTAAAAATAAGAATTACAATGGAAAGAATAAACATATACAATTGAGACACAATTTAGTGAAGCAGTTGCTAAAGAGTGGAACTATTTCCATTGATTATGTGAAGTCAGAACGAAACCCTTGGGAAGACAAATGATATTAGAAACATCGAGGGAAAGGAGACTTAAGCCACTTGCAAACAAACAAGTGATGGTAACCCAACCTTTGTGATTGAAGATCCCGTGAATAAGGTTCATATAGGTAAAAGCAAGTCACTTGTTTGTTATGATATCACTAAATTGATTTTAATCAATTATGTCCCTTCCTATGGTGTGTGTGAAAGTGTTAGAGACTACATTATTGAGAGACTAAATGTTGTTATTAAAATTCTATGTGGTAATAAAATTTTATCTTAAACAAAGTTTTTAATGATTTTCGTATCCCTTATGGGTGGTGTATCCTTTGCAGCATACACTTGATGAAATCATCTATATGAGTGTCAAGTTGGGTCGCTTGCATGAGATCTTGGTATGATCTCTAGAGCACTCATGAATATCGAAAACGCGCATAACCTAGTAAGTGCAACACAACGATAATAGTAAAGATTGTGGGAGTGTATTGTGATTGATAAACCTCTAACACACGTCAAGTGTCTTTGGTTCATATAGTTTGCTACACCAACTACATTGTGTGTTAGGTTTCTAAATCTAAGAGTATTTCATATAGCTTGTTATATCAGCTCTGATGCATTACATCCTTTAAGACTCAGAATAAAAAGCTTTTTTTTTTCTTTCAACTCTCTTTTGCAATATGTGGGGGATTTTTATAATATTGCAAAAATTAATATTTTTATTAATTAGCAACAATCAAATATTTAAGTGCTCCAACAGTCAAATTGCATATTACTTTTGTGGTCTTTTATTGATTTTATTCTTCCATAACTCTATAAATAGCAAGCTCTTTCTCCATTCCAAAACACATCCTAAATCAGCCTTTTCTCATTCTCCTCTCTTCTTAGTTTCATCATCTTTTCCTCTCCTAAATTATTCTAAGTTTATTTTACTCTTTATAGAGATCCTTGCTATTACTGAGAGATATTCTGAGAAGTTCTTGTTGTATCCTAGGGGACTTGCGCAATACACTACAGATAAGTCCTTAAGGCAAGTGAATCTACACGCTTCACTAAATTTTGTTCGTGATTCTGTCAGTTTTTATCCAACAATTTTACGTAAATTTACATCAGACCTAACACTTGACATAAACCTTGTGTGCTTTTCTGAAAAAAAAAATAATTGAACAACCATCACAAAACACCCATAACAATCTCGAATGACAAAATGGCAATATATGGAAATATATAGCACATACACACTTAGACCCATAAAAACACTAATACAATCGAAGCTTTCACCACGAAACATTCATATTCACCTCAAAAACCCTATAAGCAACAAAGAGTGACATTATTGTTTATGAATTCATGTCGAATAGATCTCTTTGTAAAAATATATAATATATCAGCTATAGTGGCTCGTGGGATTACTTATCTCCATCATGGGTGTAAGATGCAAATTTTGCATTTTAATATAAAACCCCTTAACATATTATTCGATGAAAGATTTATCCCAAAGGTTTCTTATTTTGGATTAGCAAAGTTATATTCAACAGATAATAACATAGGCAAAAAGATAGCAACAAGAGGAACCATTATATGCTTCGAGAAATGTTCTACAGTAATATTAGAGAAATATCTCATAAAACTAATGTTTATAGCTTCATAATGTTGTTGATGGAGATGACAATCAAGAGGAAGAATCTAAATCCCCGTGTAGAACAATCAAGCTAACTTTACTTTTCACTTTAGATATATAATCATATTAGAGAAGAGAAAAGTGTAGATATAAAAGATGAGATGTAAGCTCGGAGACACTAATTTAGAAAACAATAAGACCTACAAGATGGGATGTAAGGTAGAAACTCATTGAAGTTCATAATTTGGTGTTGCTAAGAAGAAGATGGTGGCAAGGTGATAGTGGAAGATAGCAAATAGCTGTAAATGTTGATCGAGTCAGTGATTCCATAATCAAACAAGTTTATCTTAGGTTAGGAAAAAGATATTTGAGTCAAGTGAAAGTGCATACAACTATCATTATGGGGACAAAAATGCTTTTAAAAGTGTGACAATCATTGACACTTTAATAGTTGTAGATAAACCCATTAAGGCACAGAAAGAAATGAAATACAATTGCGAGTACGTCTACTTAAAAGTTTAAGTTCTAGTTTTTTCACATTCTAGTTTAAGAAATCAGTCAATGAATTGTGTTTTATCGATAAACATTTTTTTTATTGATAAAGTATGTTATAAATGTTATTTTATGGTGTTTATTTTATAAAAAAAATTATGGATAAATATATCTATCAATAATAAATATTTTAAATTATCAATAAATTTTATTAACAAATTTATTAACAACAGATAGTTTTAAAGTAACTAAAATCTTAAAATGTATTTATAAAATCTATCGATTAATTATGTTTTACAGATATTTTTTTCTATAAAATTTATTGATAAATATTAGGGTTAAATATGTTTTTAGTCCCTTAACTTTCAGCGAAAATTGAAATTAGTCCCTCTTTAAAACTTTGGCCTAATTTAGTCACCAAACTTTAGAAATGTGTGAATTTAGTCCTTTTAACTAAATGTTGTTAAGTTTATTTGATGTTTCAAGTGCATTTCATAATAGCATTTGAGTTGTTTACACCGTTTGACACATTTTTGCTTCAATGTTTACTAAGAAATGCGTTTGAAACATCAAATAAAGTTAATAAAATTTGGTTAAAAGGACTAAATTCACACATTTCTAAAGTTTGGGGACTAAATTAGTCCAAAGTTTTGAAGAGGGACTAATTCCAATTTTCGCTGAAAGTTAAGGGATCAAAAACATATTTAACCCTAAATATTATGTTACCAATTAATTGTTTTCTCAGTCCGTAAAGCGGTATTTTCTTGGAATTACTAAATGTTATTTTCCTAAGATAAAAAGACTAAGATTTGCAAATTTGAGGTATGGAAATACGTTCTAGGGTTTGGAGAACACAAACTGAATCTAAGATGTAACATCCCAATATCTCACATTGGATAATTCATAATTTATATATTGTAACATTACATTTA